>JAJGOT010000075.1:0-67500 GCA_022457155.1 Cladopsammia gracilis
CATTTTGTGCGCTGGAACCCACTGCGAGGGTCTTCTTGGATTGCTTTGCCCCCAGACTTGGAGAACAAGAAAGCCGTGATCAACATGAAAAATGAAGATAACATGTGCTTCAAATGGTGCTTGCAGGGCAAAAAGGTTGAAGTCCACCCAGAAAGAATCACACCGGATTTGCGAAAACAAGCGGAAGACATGAATTGGGATGGTTGCGAATTCCCCATGGCCGTGGACAAAATCAAGTTTTTTGAAGCAAGAAATCCGACAATTTCAGTGAATGTTTTTGGCTGGAATGGATCTGTTTTTCCCCTGAGGATTACCGAGGAAGAAAAGGCATTTCACGTGGATTTGATTCTGCTGACAGAGGAATTCAAAACGCACTATTGCCTGGTGAAGAATTTCTCTCGCCTGGCATCCTCTCAAGTTTCACGCCATGGGCATGAAAGATTTTTCTGCAAAAGATGCCTCAATTCATTTCCCAGCGTAGAAAGTTTGAAGAAACATAAAGCCATTTGCGGAGACTTTGAGGCGGCAAGGATTGAAGTTCCAGGAGGCGAATGCTCTTTCCAAAACTATGGGAAAATGCTGCATGTGCCTGTGGTGGGTTATGCGGATTTTGAATCTATTCTGAAACCTTTGGGGAACACTCAGAAAACTCACGAGCATATTCCCTGTGGATTTGCGTTTCATCTCGTTTCCCCATTTTTGCAAATGGAACCCGTGTTGAAAAGAGCAAAAGATGAAAACGAAGAACTCCCCAAAGATTTCATTCGGGAATTGATTTCACGCGTTAAACAAGCTCACCTGAGTTTGCCGAAAAAAGAAATGTTTCCCCTGACCAACCAAGAATGGAAATCATTTCGGGAAGCCACGGTGTGTTGGCTGTGCCGAGAAGAATTCGGAGAAGAAGACCTGTCCAAAGTCAGAGATCACTGCCATTTCTCCGGAAAATTCAGGGGAGCAGCGCACAGATCTTGCAACAGAAAGTTTCAGCGGCCAAAATTCACCCCTGTGTTTTTCCACAATCTCCAAAATTATGACGCGCATCTTTTTGTGCGGAGTTTGGCAACAGTGGATGAAGTTTTGAGCGTGACATGCATCCCCAACAATGAAGAGAAATATATTTCCTTCTCCCTGAAGTTTGAATTGAAAAAAGAATGGAAAGAAGTGAAAGGAGAATGGAAAGAAATCACTGTGAAACATGAAATTCGATTTCTGGATTCCTTCAAATTCACGCTGATGGGATTGGAATCGCTGGTGAAGAATCTCCCCAAAGAAGAACTGAAAGAAACCACCAGATTTTTTGGAGAACGCAGCGAGTTGATGCGCCGAAAAGGAGTTTATCCCTATGAATTCATGGATGGGTTTGATAAGTTTGAGAAAAAACTGCCAAAGAAAGCCGCTTTTTTCTCCCGATTAAATCAGGAGAAAGTGAAGAAAAAAGATTTTCAACACGCCCAGAAAGTCTGGAAAGAATTTGAAGTGAAAAACATGGGAGAATATCACGATCTTTATTTGAAAACGGATGTGTTGCTGCTTGCCGATGTCATGGAAAGTTTCAGGAAACTTTGCGAAGAAAACTATGAACTGGATCCAGCTCACTTCTTCACTGCCCCCGGAATGGCTTGGGACGCAATGTTGAAAATGACCGGAGTGAAATTGGAACTTCTGGAAGATGTGGATCAGTTGTTAATGATTGAAAAAGGAATCAGAGGGGGAAACGCAAATGCATTCAAGCGATTTGCGAAAGCAAACAATAAATATTTGAAGGATTTCAACCCCGATGAAGCTTGTCGTTTTCTGGTTTATTTGGATGCAAACAACCTTTATGGGTGGGCAATGTCACAGCCTCTTCCAGTTGGAGAATTCCAATGGATGAGCGAGGAAGATTTGCAAAACTGGGAAAACTTTGTGAATGCTGAAGGTCAAGGTTGTATTCTTGAAGTTGATCTCATTTATCCCAAAGAACTGCATGACGACCATAATGATTTTCCCCTGGCTCCAGAAAGTTTGAAACTGGGTGGAGTGGAAAAGTTGACGCAAAATCTGAGGGACAAAGAAGGCATGGTTTTGCATGGAAAAAACCTGCAACTCTATCTTTCCCTGGGAATGAAACTGAAAGCCATCAAGCGAGGAATTTCATTCAAAGAGGAACCTTTCATGAAATGTTACATTGACAAAAACACAGCCCTGAGAGCAAAGGGAAAAAATGCATTTGAAAAAGAGTTCTTCAAACTGATGAACAACTCCGTGTTTGGGAAAACCATGGAAAACTTGAGAAAACGAGTTTCGATTGAACTGGTGAAAGATGTTGAAAGGGCAGAAAAGTTGATTAACAAGCCCAACTTCGCAGACGTGAAGATTTTTGATGAATTTCTGATTGCGGTCAAGATGAGGAAAACGCGAGTGGTCATGAACAAACCCATCTTCGCTGGGATGTCAATCTTGGATCTCTCCAAAACTTTGATGTATGATTTCCATTATGGGTATGCGAAGAAAAAGTGGGAAAATTGTTCTGTCCTGTATACCGACACAGATTCTTTGGTGTTGGAGATTGAAACGGCAGATTTCTTCGCTGATATTACCGCAGATGTACCAAAGTGGTTTGACACAAATGATTTCCCAGAAAATCACCCAGCTGTTCTGGATGGATTGCCAATTGTGAAAGAAAACAAGAAAAAGATTGGGCTGATGAAAGATGAATGCGGGGGTGCAATCATGAAAGAATTTATCGCCCTGAGGCCGAAACTGTATTCTCTCCTGATTGAGGAGAATGCAGAAACCACTGAGAAACGAAAGGCAAAAGGAGTGAAAAAATGCATGATCAAGAAGAGTTTGCGGCATGCAAACTTCGTGAAATGTTTGGAGTCAAAAGAAAAACAAATCAGAAAACAAAGTGTATTTCGCAGCAGGGACCACCATTTGTTCACGGAAAACATGACCAAAATTGCGCTGAGTGCAAATGATGACAAAAGAGTGATTCTGGGAAATGGAATTGACACGCTGGCTTTGGGGCATTGGAGACTGGGAGAAATCTTTACCCCGACAGAGCGTGAAGTTTTGGAAAGTACCTAATTTCAAATTATTTTTTTGTGTTCATTTTTAGCAGTAAGTAGTTGATATTAGCTAATTCTGAGACAGTCCAAATTTCTCCCAGTTTAAGCAGTTCACAAAAATTCTAAAAAATCCTCAAAAATTCGTCGAGTTCCGCCATTTTTCACACAATTGATAATTTCTTCAAATCTGCTCAATCTATCAGAATTGTGATGATTCTGCTGAATTTAGCTGGTGAAAAATTCTTTGTTAATTGCCTAAATCAGCAGGAAATGAATTGTGTGAAAACTGGGAGAAATTTGGACTGTCTCAGAATTAGCTAATATCAACTACTATTCAAATGAAAGTTATTGAGCAATACTTTCCTATGGTACTGTTTATTATACTGTACAAGGTGGTTATATAACAGTTGAGTCTGTGGATGAAATCCTACAGTGTGACCATTCAAATGAAAGCTTCTGAGCACTTCTTTCCCGCGGTACTGTTTATTATGCTGTACAAGTGTGATCATTTAAATGAAAGATACTGAGTACTGCTATTCTTGTGGTGTACTTTGTTTTTCAATGTTTTGCAAAATGACATTTTTATTATTATTTTTATTTTATTTTTTGATTTTTGCTCTTGGCAGTGAATATACCTTTCTACTGTCGCCCCCAGCTTTATAAGCGCATCAGTTGTAATATCATGTCCCTCTGAGCATGCGTAGTGAAGAGCAGTTCTGCCCTGGCTGTTCTGTAAGTCCAATATCCGTGCGTTCTGTCGATCCATAAGCTTTACCACTGCTTCACTCCATCCATATCTAGAAAAGAACATCAAAAAAGATATATATTCTGTGTTTGAAGATTCGCTCATGTCATTACTCCCGCTATATGCTTTCTAATCACCAATCTTTAACCTGATCTAAAACTGATCACAAAAAGCAGGGGGAAATAAGCAGGAAAAATTGCAGATACCTCGCAACAACCTTAACAACCTCTAATTTCATTAGACCTGGGTATCACGCAGCTCTATTATTTTCAGGGCTAGGGTCCATTGTTGTGTTGTTTGTTCTATTGTTTTCTCAGCAAATCAGAGAAGACCTTGTAAGAGCTGCGTACTGCACCAAAGATTGATCATAGATATGGCCTTCTTATTTAATAGCTTGGTGGACGTTTGTATAGGCATCCCACTTCTGACACCACGTTATGCTCTATGTTACTGACTCACACAAGCACATGGTGAACAAGACGGAATTTCTTTTATGTCCCAGATGCATGCGATATGTTACACAACAGATAGAGACTCCAGCCTCATGAATACAAGCATGAAATCTATATTATTTTTATAATTACTTAGCTGCCACGTGGATGGGCGTATCCAATGAATCTGACGTCACACTTGCAGCTGTCTTGTTTTTGGCCACGAAAAGTTCTACGTTCTGATGATTCAAAATCCAAATGACATTATCCTTTTAATTCCCAATATCACAATACAAATTCTCTTTTCTTATCCCCATACATTTATCATTGCATTAGTGGGGAGAATTTGTTAAAATATCAAGAGAATTCCCCTTGGGTGATCACGTCCTCAATTCTTATGACCATTCTGATTGATTAAGCATTGATATTACAAGGAGAAATTTGATGCTGATCACAATTATATTAATCAAGGAAGCAATAACCAAATAACAATAATGATATTAGGTTATAACAAGAGGCTCCTAGCAGCCTATACTCATGCGCATGCGTAAGGAAGTTAAGAAGATCATAAGAAGATAAGAAGATGAGAAGATGATAAGAAGATGATAAGATGATAAGAAGATAAGAAGATGATAAGAAGATGTCCGACATGGCGAAGAGTACTCCTTTCATTCAGTCATCGTTCCTGCAAACCACGTTGTTTACTATTGATTGTTTTGGAAATGAAGGCTGTACCACAATGAAGGGAATGATTCTTCTATGTCTTATATATACCAAACATGAACATTGCTAATGTAAGTAGGGTTGTAAGAGACGCTGTCGTGACACTTGAGTAACGCTCTTTTACCGGAAGTGAGAGTAGCCGGAAGTCACTAAACAAGAAGTGTAGTGGCAAAGCTATGAACCCGAAGTGTACAATTTAAAATATGCGTGCATAAATTTGCATGCAAAATCGTGACACAAAAAATAAAAATAATAATAATAATAATAATAATAATAAAATAACAAGAAAAACGGAGCCGAAACCTTAACTCATGCCGCTTCGCGCATGAGTAATAAAATTAATGCAGCTACTACTACAACAATTTAAGTGCAAAAATGATCGGAAAAACGCAAATCAAAGAACCTGAAGTTTAACATTCAGCAACTTAACTTAAGCCCTCTTTGGATAAAGTACTAAATTGTGCAATCCAAAAGTCATTAAATCCTAATTAAGACTTGCTTATTTCTATTTTTTTTTCCAGAAAGTTGACATGAACCCAAATCATAGTTGGGTGGACAACAGTGAGATCAAAGTAGACTGATAACGGCAGCTTTAGGCGTTTTCTATGAGCTGACGTCCGATCATGTAATGCGGACACAAGTATTGTTGTTGACTTATTCACTACAATTGTTTCTTACTTACCTTGACGTCTCCTTTCTTGGCTGCATAATGAACAGCAGAGTATCCGTTTACATCTTTCTCAGTGATGAGTGACATGACAGCAGGACTCTAAAGATAAAAAAACAATCGAAAATGAAGAGGAAATAAAAATAACAATAGGTGGTTTTCACTCACGTGACCTTCAGTCCTGTGGTACTCAAATGACAAAGGGTTGTGCCTAAATCATACTGTCCAGAAGGACATCGGACACGTTATTGAGACTTATATAACGTAATGTTGACACTTGATTTTGTAGGTAGAGTCTACCTTCCATAGCTCAGAAGGAGGTCGGACACCTTATTGAGAATTATGTAACGAAATGTCGACACTTAGAATTTTATTTTCAATAAATTTCCAAGTGTAAAAAACAAAATCTAAAATTCCCACTCAGGATTGAATCTGTAACCTCAGCTAGGCTTAGGCTTACATAGCCTACCTTACCAATATACCACCGTGGCTTCCCGGGTTGCTTAGTCCTAAATTTAACTATAAAAACTGCTACCCCTAACCTCAACTGAAAGCTAACCAGTTACACCGTTATATAAGTCTCAATAAGGTGTCCGACGTCCTTCTGGACGGTATGATTTGGGCTTGACCATGACAAAGGCCATAGCGGCCATGTTGGTGTACATAACAAAAGAAGTTCATTGAAATTCTTTTGTAGTTGTACACCAATATGGCCGCCGTGACGTAACATGAAAACCATCTATATGAACAAGCTTTCTTTACAAATGTAATATACTGAAGTGTTACGTTGCACCGGAGTTTAGTGTAAAGAGTAATTGTTAACGAAATTAGACTATTATTCCTTGAACAAATATATTTAACAATTATTCATCGAAGTGGAAGGGAATAGTGGTGGATATTTGCCGAGCCGAGACTAAAGGGGAGAGGTAAATATCTACCACTGTTTACCGACACTAAGGAAATAATTGAATTTCTGTTAGTATATACCAAACTAGTGAATATGAATAGCCAGCCCAAAATAGTTACTATATTTCTGGCAAATGGGGAAAACATTCGCGCGCGCAATCCAGAGCAATACCTGGTGGTCTTGCTGGTGGTGAATAGCAAACAGCTGAATTTTTGAAAACATGGCCAACGAAAATTACCGCAATTTTACCACCATTAGGCCAAACAAGGGTTTTTATGACCACGATCAGCCCAAATATTACAGAAAAGCAACAACAACAAGAAGCTTTATTTGAAGTTAAGACAATGAACCGCAGAAACCACAACTACAAACCAATGAGAGGTGCCGGATCTGTGACAAAGATCTGGATCAGTAGAAAAACTTGAATAAATGTAAAATAACACGGCAAACAGATCCTTACGGCGAAGAAAAGATTGAGGCAAGAAAAATAAAGTAAAATAAAAGATATATATTGTGTGCCCGATATTTTGGTTTGAAACACAAACCCGTTCGACGGGGTCTAAAATAAAAATGAGTATATACGTTAATATCGTTACAATTTAAAAAGTTTAAAATATGGAACCAAGAAACATGATAGGTTACTACATAGACAGGTAAATAAAAAAGCGTCGTATGATAAACTGACAAATATGATAGTTTGCCGTGTTATTTTAGCTTTATTTGCATGACTATGAATCCTTACAGTATTGAGAGAAAAAAAGAAAAAGAGAAAAAAGAGAGAAGAGGGAAAGGGAATGAAAGCGAGATGAAAAAAGACCAGCAACAGTGTTTACTTTATATATTCTGGAGCTTAGGCGAACGCAATCACAGACGCTTATTAAGGGCGACATGGTTTTCAAAAATCCAGCTAGATGTATCCTCGCTTTTGAAATGAATTTAACATAGCCCCTAAGATATAGTCACATGACGTAGGAATTGCTGTATTGTGTACGAACCTGAAGAAGGGCTTCCATTGCACGAGGATGACCCACAGCTGCATGCAACACAGACTGCAGCTCAATGTCCCGGATGGTGACATCAGCGCCACGTTCCATAAGGAGTTTAACAACATCAACGGCGCCGGTGTCAGCGGCGCGGAACAACGGAGTATGCCTGTCGTCTGACTTAGGATCAACAGCGGCCCCCTGTAAACAGATCCAAATTTTGTTTTTTACAATATATAATACTGAATTCTAGGCGCATTTTAATTGGTCATTGCCTATGATCTCTTAAAGTACAGACGCACAGCTGACGGCATGCAGAATTTGTTTTGTATGTTTCGTCCAACATGGCGCGCAATTTTTAAAATGTGGACGAGATTAGTCCGGAAAGGGTAAGTGAAAGCATCGAAAAAATATTCAGCAGAAGCTTCCGAAAATTAAGTAAAAGACGAAAAGTAGTTTTGTAGGCATGAACAATGCATTAGTATCCAACTCGTCTCTGGCCACTTTTCTTTATACAGTGAACTGAATACTACGCGCTCTGTGATTGGTCATGCCTATAATCTATCAGAGTACAGGCGCACGGCTGACGTCAAAGAAAAATTGTTTGCTTTGTTTTGTCCAACATGGCGCAGAGTTTTGAAAATGTTTGCGAGATTATCCTGGATTGAGAAAGTGAAAGCCTCGAAAAACGTTTAGCAGGAGCTGCTTACGAGCAAGAAAAAGAAGAAAGGCGAAAAGAGTTTTTGGCGACTTGAAAAATACCTAAACTGGAACAAATCTTCGAACAGTCGAGCGCTACGAGGCAAGTTCGTAATTTTACTCTTTTTACTTTTCTGTTCATTGTATAAAACAAATAGATTCCATTTTGCCATGTGTCTGTTCAGAAAAAGATTAAGAACATGAGTGACACGCTTGCAGCTCGTGTGCCACTTTATTGTTCTTACCACATTTCAATTGACGTTATCTGTGATCTACAACTGAACACACGGCCAAATGGCATCTATTCCTTAAATGTCGAAGACAGTTTATAATAACAAACAAAAACAGGCGATTTTTAATGTGTTTTTTTTTTTTTTGCGGCGAGTTTTTCGAATCATTCGATTTGATTGTGATTTTGAAAATGAGGTGTGGCGGGAATGACAATTTCAGTACACAGGCGATTTGAAGCCGTTTTGAAGTTCCATGCTTTAAGGAACCTATAAGCGGTGAAGTCTCGGGACTTCTATCCCCCGTTATGCTTCCCCACTGCGTTATTGAGAATTCAGTTAGCTTGGAAACTAGTTTAAACTAAGCTTACTTGTTCAAGAAGAAACTCGACGACATGGAAGCGATTTTTACTGGCAGCCAAGTGAAGTGGTGTTCTGCCTCTGAAGTCAACAAGGGTTATCCTACAGACCGCGGGATCTTTACCGACCAGATATTCCACTATCGGCATCGATCCTAACTCGCAAGCCATATGAAATGGTGTTACCTTGTCAATTCTCTGTGTTGAGACCGACATAAAACACTTGTTAGTAACATAGAACGATTGTTTACTGATGTTTAGAACACAGCCTGAAAATTAATAAAATGTAACAGACAATATTACGACTTCAAACTAAAAAAAAGAATTAATAGAAAGCTGTTTTCAATGAAGAGATCTTTTAGAAGCACGGCATTCATGAAAAAGAGGTTTCAATATTAGCATTTTAACTTGAAGGAGCTATGTCAGGGGAAAAACTGCCTAAAATTGAAACAAAGTACCTTTTGTCAGACTCGAAATGCTTATCATAACTCTAAGAGGAAGATATGATGTGAATTTTCGAAGAGAGGGTCAACCATAACATAGGCGGCGGAGCAGGGGTGACACTGAGAGGGGCTGTGGCCCCCCAAACGAAAATTGAGGGGGGGGGGGCACTGCCCCCACATTTCGGTGCCGAAAATATCGCTAGTGCAGCATAAAATTGGTTTGGCAAAATATTCAGTCTCGTGATCTTTTCACAAATCGTTTCATCACTGAGGATTTTCTGCCCTCCGACGACTTAAGAACTATCTAAGAAGTACCATGAAGTAGGATCGTCTGAACAACTGCCTACTTATGCATTGTCACAAATCTATTACGGACACACTGAACACTGTTAAGATTGCAAACAGGTCTGCTTGTGCCAACGAACTACGCAAAGGACATTTTGGAAAATTTGATTAGGGGTATGCGCTTGGCTTGGTGTATGATGAGCCCCCCACGAATCAAAACGCTCCGCCTCCTCTGCATAATCAGAGTTTAAACAAGCTTTCCCCGGCACAAGGTTGTAAAACTTGAAAAAATTAGTCATTTTGTTCACGTTGCCATCATCCATTTCCATCCTGGCCATCTGCATCCAACGCCGGGACACTTATTTTCACTCTTAGAGCACTGGTGGAGTAATTTTAAACATGTTAAATATAACTGGACAATTTTTGTTGGGTTTCACTCGTCTCATATAGATATCTCTTTTTTGGGTTTTGCATAGAAGTGACACTAACTAAACAATGGTGACATAGCTCCTTTAAGTTATCGCAAGTTGAAAACTTGCGACAACTTACAACTCAGTTTGCATAGGACTTGCGATCACTTTGATCGAGCTCAAATTTGTCCGCAAGTAGACGCAAGTTTTTCAGCGTCCGACCACCAAACGCAAGTAGTCGCAAGTCAAAGGCAAACAGTAACGCAATGACAATCATGACCGCGCGGAACTAGGCCGACCAATGCCTTGACCTCCGGAGAGGGATCTCGATATAAAAATGACGGGGTGCTCGTCGTACCTTTTAGGGGTCGAAATTTGTAGATTGGTACCGCTTAGGGTACTAAAATCTAAAATGACCACCGTTAGAATTATCGCGGTACCTTTTAGGGTTTTGAGCCGAAAAAATATGACAGAATATGACATGTGTTGTTTTAGAATTAGTATCTCTTAGGGGCAAAAATTCATTTGAGCCACGTCCATCAAAGGAGATTCTGTTTTTTTTTAGGGCGTTTTTCGAAACTTTCCGACAAGCGCCCCGTCATTTTTATATGGGAGTCCCCCGGGGGCGTTGTCTTGCGCTCCCGTTTGACCAGGGACTTTAGTGATAGCTTCCATTAAAAGTTTTTATCGGCACCACATTCTTTCTCTTACCCTGGGTTGTCTAATTCTTACTCCATATTCAATGCAAAGCTCGACGACCTGTTAATAGAAATCAGTACAGATTACTGCGTTAGCATATAGATGGTTTTCACTCGCATGACCTTCAGTCCTGTGGGACTCAAATGACAAAGGCCATGGCGGCCATGTTGGTGCACATAACAAAAGAAGTTCATTAAAATTCTTTTGTAGGTGTGCACCAACATGGCCGCCGTGACTTAACGTCAAAACCACCTATACCTTATATCTAGCCTAGTTGGGCTGATACAAAGTTGGGCATAATAAAATTGATTTCTAGTTAAATTCAACAACAATTATTTTATTTATTTAACTATTCATTAATTTGTTTTCTCCCAATTCTAAACTTTCTAATTGTAAAAAGTTATAACTTTCTCCGTGTACTTTTTCTTTAATCTGCCCGCCTAGAAAAGCCTTTGCTAAACGCGGGCAGCTAAAATGTAGCTGTTTTTTTAATAAAGACTTTTTGTTGTTGTTGTTGTTTGTTGTTATAAATATATATAGGCTAGTTGAGCTGATTATCATGAATATAAAAGAATAATAAATCGGCCGCCATTTATGAATAAGGTCTATAACGTTGAATGTTAGAGTCTAAAATGTTAGAATAACCTTGTACAGCATAATAAACAGCATTGCAGTAAAGTACTGCTCGGTAGCTTTCATTTGAATGGTCGCACTGCAGGATTTCATCAACAAACCAGGTCAAACCAAGACTTGTGGTTAAATCGAACATGGAAAAATTACATAACCATAAAATGTTCACCTGTCGCTTAAGCATGGGATAAGTGTCTTTGGTTTATTTGTTGTATAAATTGTCTTAAAAGATGGATTGTGTTGTTTGCATTTGCTTCTTTGCTTGTTAGTTTTTCGGCTTGTTTTGAACTGTTTGTTTACTTGTTTCTTAAATGTGGTTGTTTGTATATTGGTTTTCTTCTTTGCGTGTTCTTTTATCATTACTTTTGATCATGACAGACAGCTGCATGCCTATGGGTTGCGAATACTTACCGCAAGAACACCGCTGTTCACGGCAAGGTGTAGAAGACAGTTGCCATCAATGTCAACATCATATAAGAAGTCTTCAACTATCCCTTGCCCGTTGGCTGAAATGAACAAAGGAAGTTTCATTATCTACCCGCATGGATACTGAGAATTTACCTTTCAACGTTGATTACACACCGTGTTGAAGCAGGAATGCCGCGGATTTCTTAGCACCTCTTTCCATGGCGTGAGCCACAGGTGTCATTCGGTCATCATCCAAGCTCTTGGGGTTTCCAGAATTTTCAACCTTAATTACAGAATAAACATAAATTAAGTAAAGGTGACGTAAAGAAAGTTTAGATCTCCTTCGAAAACATTTATTTGCTTTCCTTTGGTTTAGCGTTTGTTGACCTAAATCAGTTTTCAGAGCGGTTTTCAATTGAGTGTCGAAAGCAATTCCGTGCTACGGTTTGTGATTGGCTAAAATGCCGCCGCACGCCACTTTTTCAACCAATCAGAAGTAAACACATAATCAATCGTGCCTTGTTCGCACGTGTTTTCCCGCGCTTGACGCCGCCTACTAAACACGAGTTCTGATTGGTTCACTGGACTGCTTGCATCTGTTGTGATTATCCAGGGTGATTACTTGGTGTTTGTCTTACGATGCTTAAAATCGCTCTTTATATAAATTGTCTAAAGAAATCAAGCAAAACACTTTAATGTCACTGTTCCTAGCATTTTTTGTAACACAATAAATGTCACGCAACGTGACAAAAGTATATAATCATCGGAGACTAGAGCAAACAACAACATATTTGGTATGGCGTAATGGGGGGACACAGCCCTGTGGCAGGTTATTTGCGACTTCGGGTTAAACGCGCAAAAAATAAAGCCTCACTTATCTCCCACTGCACTTGAGGATAGGACAGGAGTATTGACTGGGCCGTCCTTATCTCCTCAGGACCGCACGGGCAGGATCGGACAAGATTAAGGCAAGGTAAAAGATGGCACGAAAAAACTATGCCAAGAGCTTGCGGGAAGTCGCTACACAGACTTAAACGCACCACAAGGGGTGACCCCAGTTTAATGAAGGAGGAATAAAAAACCCTTCTCCAAAGGGAGGGAGGGTGGAAAAATTAAACAAATGATTACAAAGGTGCGTAATGTACACGTTTGTGCAAGACGGCTAGCATAATAGCCTAAGTTATTGTATTTGCTGCTTTTATAGCAAGACGGTGTCTCGGAGCCTGACCAATAGGTACACTTGTACCATAAGCTAACTAGACGTAACGTGCCAAGTTATTAGATAGCCATGAATACGGCTTTAGAATAAAGAGACCAATGCAAGCAAAGCTTAGATGTATTACTAGGCTATGGTACACCTTATCAGTACGACCTTTGGACCTAAAAGGCGACTCTATTGAGTATATGAATTGAAGGCATTCTTTTATGAATAGACGCCTTGAAATACACTGTTTACAGAGCAAGGCTTGCCCATGCTACCACCCCTGGGAGATCACGTTCCATTAACTGCATTTTACCATCGCGTGCGGTAAAAGCCATATTAAACAACCAAATTAACTTACTGTCTTTCAACAATCTAAATAAATAGCAATAGTAGTGAAACTTGTCTAGGTCTCTCCACACTTGGCACCGGCCATATATTTTTCCCGCGCTTGGTGCCAGTCTCACGTTTTCCCGCGCTTGGAGCCATCCTCCCCTTTTACTTCGCACTTAACACCGACAGCATGTTTACCCGCGCTTGACGCCAGCCTCCCCCTTTTACCGCACTTGGCAACGTTCGCATGTTTTTCCGCGCTTGGTATCGGACGCATGTTTTCCCGCGCTTGGTATCGGTCGCATGTTTTTCCGCACTTGGCGCAAGTCTCGTAACTTTCCGCATTTGGCGCTGTTTACGCGTTTTTTACATCGAGTTCTGATCAGTTTGCTGCATTGTTTACGTTTTTTGTGTTTGCCGATGTGATTAACTTGGTTTATGTTTCACAGAGGCCATTTAGAAACTGCTCTTTCTTTTTTTACCATGCAGCTGTAGCGCATTTCCTTTTATATGACGTGACGTTTGTAACGTTAATGCAATGCATTGCGTGATCTTACCAGTATTTTACAAATGTTATCATTGTCCATCTCAGCAGCAAGATGCAGTGGCGTGCACGAGTTACGACCGAGAGCGTTTGCGTCTGCGCGTCCCTGATGGAGAAGAGTCTGCAAAAAAAAAAAAAATCAGTGATTGCCGGGGGACTCCTATAAAAAAGTGAGAGGGGTGAACGTCGCAAAATTTGAAAGGAGTCCCTATAAGGTACCAGAAACCCCTTTAGGCCCTAATATCAAAATTTGAATTCTCATTTCTTGTCCCTATACATTTCCTATAGAAGTAGTGGGGACAAATTGTTTAGATACGAAGAGAATTCATCTTGTGTGATCATGTCCTTAATTCTCATGACCTTTTTAATTGATAAGGCATGATATTACCAGGAGAAATTTGATGCTGATCACTCTTGGGGCTTAAAGGGTTAGGTTTTACTCCTAAGAGGTATCAATTCTCCCTGAAAAGTTGTTCCTCTGTCAGCATATTTTTTGTGGCTTAATAAGTTAAAAGGTGTTAAGGTATAAATGGTGTCCGTAATACAGAAAGTCCGTCAGGACTTCATCTCCTGTCCATTACTAGCGAGGTGTTTGCGACGCGGACGTTGACTGTTAAGGTATCAAAAAAAACACTGGAAAGTGCTGCTAAATAAATTTATCCACATTCAGATATGGCTTAAAGATTGGCTTTAAGAAGGAGAAGATTACCAGTACAGCTCTATATTTTTGTAATAGAATAGTAATAAAGACGTGAAAGTTTATTAATAATTCAGTTTTGCTCAATGAGGGAATCTTACTGCATGCGCATGCTCACCAGTACTAGTTTCTCACTGCCAACATGAATGGCTGTGTGTAGAGGTGTGTCTCCCGCGTCATCAGCTATAGTGACGTCAGCACCACACTCAAGTAACCTGTCGACAATTGTGAACTGTTTTGAGAGGATGGCGGTGTGAAGTGGAGTTTTGCCTGACTTGTCCGTGTTGTTAACGCCTAAAATACAAGAAGGAAACATTAGAACATTAAAGGAACAGTGTCCCGGCTGTTATATACAAATATCATTGTTACAACTTAGTTAGATATTTTTCATGTAATCTTATGTTAGCCAATCATGTACTTGTTATCTAAATTCAAATTTAAGAGCCGTTGTATATTATTTTCACTCCTACGCTGGCTCTGTAAAAGACTAGTTCTACTAGTCGAAATATTGGCCATTAAACCTGCCATTAATTTCCGCTGTACTAGCCTTGCATTTCAAACGTTTATCTACACCTTGGGTGACGTCTAGTACTCGCATCCCTTTATAAAGGAGATCCGGAAAGTAAGTTACCACTATTTATCGTAGTGTTGAGTGGTCCTCTGCATTTAAACGTTTTTAAATACCATTGGGGTTGAGAAAAAAATAAGTGCTTCTTACTCGTGCCCTTGGATAAGAGTTTTTCGACTTCCTCTACATCTCCGTTCAAAATCATCTGGTGAAGCATTGTTGACTTCTGACCCGTAAACTGTCCCTAGAAAAATTACAGAAAACCTCAACTGTCAACTGCCACGTCTACTTCAGTATGTTTAAACTTCGAGGACTCGCCCGTGCCTCTCGCACGCGCGAGTGCTCGAAATCGTACCCAATATTACTCCGGCGCCTGCTACACAAGCTTGACTAAAGTGAAATACATTGCTGCAAGAACAAATGTTTCCGACTTTAGCCACATGAAAAGCTCGAGACTGAATTACACGGGGAGACCAGACTGAGTTAAACAGGACTACCAGACTGAGATAAACAGGAATACCAGACTGAGTTAAACAGGGAGTCCAGACTGAGTTTAACAGGGTTATAGGCTGAGATAAACAGGAATACCAGACTGAGTTAAACAGGAATACCAGACTGAGATAAACAGGGAGTCCAGACTGAATTAAATAGGAATACCAGACTGAGATAAACAGGAATACCAGACTGAGATAAACATGAATACCAGACTGAGTTAAACAGGGAGTCCAGACTGAGTTAAACAGGGATACTAGGCTGAGATAAACAGGAATACCAGACTGAGTTAAACAGGAATACCAGACTGAGATAAACAGGGAGTCCAGACTGAATTAAATAGGAATACCAGACTGAGATAAACAGGAATACCAGACTGAGATAAACATGAATACCAGACTGAGTTAAACAGGGAGTCCAGACTGAGTTAAACAGGGATACTAGGCTGAGATAAACAGGAATACCAGACTGAGTTAAACAGGAATACCAGACTGAGATAAACAGGGAGTCCAGACTGAATTAAATAGGAATACCAGACTGAATTAAACAGGAATACCAGACTGAGTTAAACAGGGCGTCCAGACTGAGTTAAACAGGGATACTAGGCTGAGTTAAACAGGGATACCAGAATGAGTTAAACAGGAATACCAGACTGAGGTAAACAGGAATACCAGAGTGAGTTAAACAGGAATACCAGACTGAATTAAATAGCAATACCAGAGTGAATTAAACAGGAATACCAGACTGAGTTAAACAGGAATACCAGACTGAGTTAAACAGGGATACTAGGCTGAATTAAATAGCTAGTGATATAAGACTGAATTAAACAGGAATACCAGACTTTATTTTGAGAACACGCATAATATCCGAGCGAATTACACAGTAGATTGTCATGTTACACCTTAGTATCCCTATTTGAAGACATAGAAGATATAATGAAAGTTATTTCAGTCAAATAATAAATCCCGGATATTTTACTTATTGCTAGCAATTTTACTAGCTCCTGCGGGGCTCGATAAAACACTACGCAACTCGTAAAATATCCGCGCGTATTATTTGTTAAACTATCGAATAAGGTGATGAATTAACCAGCGTAACCAGACTGAATTAAACAGATATACAGAATTAAACAGGGATACTAGACTAAACTTAACAAGGAAACCAAACAACATTCGACTTACTTTCCCGCTCTCCTCGGTTCCATCGTCAGAACTCATGGACACCTTACTTATGGCACGTGATCGCTTTCTTTCGCTTACTTCTCCCTGCGCTGCACCGTTGTTTACCAAAACAAGGGGAATATCACCATTGTCTGCTATCTGCGTTCCGGGAACTTGATGGAAGACATCGCTGTTATCAGAACCAGTTGATTCTTTCTTTTTATCTTTCTGGCCCATTGTGTAATGGTGCCAGTACAATTTACGACGTTTTCAACCCCTAAGGTGAAGAAATAAAACCTACATTTAGAAATGTGCTTCTGTTGATTGTGGATCAAACGGAGATGCATGCCATCACAGCGCAAATTTGGAAACGCTAATTAAGGGCGTGTTTTTTGGGACATATTCTGGTCAATCTGAAATCAAAATACGCTACTAAAACTATGTTGTTTACATTCTTACACACCAAAAATTTTCCAGGTGCACATAGTCAAAGATGCGACTTCTTTCCAAATTGGATGAGAGAAATAGCTGCAATATTTAGAGGTATTCTGTTTTTGTAAGAATATATCCCAAAAATAAAACGCGCCCAAAGAGCAAAAACTGTCAAAACAAATTACTTTTTCTTATATACACAGAATGCTCTCCCGGGGGGGGAGGTACCCAACAAAGTTTTGTACGGGGATGCTCCGCCCCAAGGTCCAAACCCTTACCCTTTCATATACCATTTTTGACAGAAAAGGTACCCCTTTCATATACCTTTCATTGAAAATTGTACCCCTTTCATATACCTTTCATTAAAAATGGCACCTCTTTCATATAACCTTTACGTGCGTCTGTTTAATATATTTTGAAAGGCGCTTTTTATAATACTTAAATAGCAGTTTTCCCTACCCTTTTTTATACTTCAACCGGTGTTTTCCCTACCCTTTCCTATACTTCGTGAAATCCCTACCCTTTCATATACTTAAACTTGTGAAATCCCTACCCTTTCATATACCGCCAGCCTTAAAAAGGTACCCCTTTCGGGCGGAGCATCCCCGTATAGTCCATTATAGGGAGTACCCCCCCCCCCCCGGAATGCTCTTAAACATAACTAGAATACAACAGGAAGACACCTAGTGAATTATTGAAGGGAAGTCTATGGACGATGAGGCAGCTCTCGTAAGGTCTCACGCCATTAGTTTGATACCCTTCAAGAGAACAATACAGCAAAGAAACAATGCCTCCTAGCCATAAAAACAGAAGCAGCCGCAAAGCAAGCAATAGAGCTGCCGCTATTTTTAGCGATCTTCCAAGACACAAGAGATATGTACTTGAAGATATTAGCCTTTATTTTTAAGTTTGCATCCATTTTCATTCCAGCCATCCGTAGTGGAAGACACCTAGTTATTTCAGAGCAAAAGTATAGAATAATTTTAAACAAATTCGGACCGTTTTGGGGGTTTCGTTTAAGCAATTATGTCGGTTTCGCTTTTTGAAGTCTGTAATAAGAATGTATGTATTTTAAGCTACAGGACGGGAAGTCATAATTCTTAAGGTTAATTTCTAAATTTATGAAAGTTAAACGTCATTGCCTGGGTGATTTGTTTAAAACAAAGAGCTGTTCAGCCTTGTCTCCGTTTTTATGATTGCCCACGTAATTAACAAACCGCGAATCGAAATTAGCAAAACAACTTTTAGCTACTAAAAATTTTGACTTTCAGCATGGCTCTAACAAATAAATAAATAAATAAAAATGTCCGTGCAGGCACCGAAAAAGTTTCACTACGCTTTTGTCATGCAGTACTATGAAATGAAATTGCTTTTTTGTCATTCAGCGAAGTTCGCATGCAGAGAAATCTAATACGTGCCAAGAGACAAGTCTGAATACCTTGCATATTACCCCGCATATTACCCGGCGACACCGGTCAGGGGTACCCAACGATCGTTTTCTTTTAAATATCTGTTCGGAAAGGTATAGGTTCCCTAGAAATTTCGAAACCGCAAAGGATCCTACGAATTTCGAGATGGCAGTTCCATTCATCTGAGATTTCGGATTTTCTTAATGGCTTCTCGTACTTTTTTTTCGAAAATCGCGATGAAGACGCCAAGAGTTTTGGTCAGTTTAATTTCCAACAGAAAAAGCTTATCATTTTCAGAAAAATTAAAAGATAGTAACGTAAACTAATTATTTTTAAACATCCTTGCCTATATTTTCATTTAATATTAAATAAAATCCCCACTAAATAAAACGAAAAATGCCTTGGACGTTTGACCGCAGTGGACTAGCAGTCCCTCTCTGGATACTCTTGTTTTCGTGATCAAGCTCGCCCGCTCGATTGACTGAAAAGGGACAGAGCTAGCAGTCTAAGCACAAATATGAATACAAACACCGGCCTTGCTTCTATATCTGTTTCGAAACTATGCAATGAAAAAGATAAACGATGTAACTAATTCAGTCAGCAAAAACATAAGCACTGGTTAACATTAACCTCTTTGTTAAATCTGTATACATACTTGGTCTACTTTAGAACAGTGTGAATGCAAGAGCTGATCAGCTTGCTCTCAGGGGTTTCATCGTTTAACGAGTTTACCGTCTTTTAACGTCGCGTGACGCGTTGCTCACCCTTCGCGCTCGTTACTCACTCTCCGCGCTCGCGCACCGCAAAAGTGCTTGTTATGTGGGATAGTTGTGTCATTGCAAAAGGAACATTCCACTTGAGCGAGATAAAAAGCCATGACGAAATCGGGGGGGGGGGGGGGGGGGGGGGGGGCAGTACGCAGCTCTTACAAGGTCTTCTCTGATTTGCTGAGAAAAAAATAGCACAAACAACACAACAATGCCTAACAATAGACCCTAGACCTAAAAATAATAGAGATAGATAGATAGATAGATAATCTTTATTTAAACACGGTAAAAATTCGTCAGCTAAAAATCATTATAATACTTAACACAAAGCAATAAACTAATATTAAAAATGTCTATATATGAAGAATTTAATTAAATAATAAAAAGCTGCTTTCCACGAATGCCGTGCCTTATAGTTCCTCTTTGAGAAGTCGTTTAAATTGCCCAAGGGACTCAGCTTTCCTTACATTATGAGAAAGGCTGTTCCAGAGCATGGCGCCACTATAACTGAAACTATTTTTATAATAGTTTGTGCGCGGCAATGGAACATTAAGTTTATCCTCAGAGTCCCTTAGGTTGTAACTAATTTCTCGCTTCTCAAATTTAGAACTTAGATAGTTTGGAGCTGCATGATATACAGGTCCAATGAAATTAGAGGTTGTAAAGAGCTGCGTGGTATCTGAAATCGGGGAGGCCGGATATATGCAACTCTCAAAAACCAATCATTAATGACGCACGTTTCCTCAGTTTAACTTTTTCACCCCCTAGAGTTCCTTAGTTAAGGATAACATGAGAAAATCCCAAACTTAATTTTGCAAAATATTAAAAAAGAATGGTGACAGTTTACTAAGTTTAGAGTGAATTCAGTTTCCAAGTTTAACAACCCCAGTCTTCACTTGAATTGACCAGGAGGGTCCTGGCACTTCAATTGATCATGAGGGTCACGCTTTAAAGGATTTTAACCACACACTCCAAACTGGAATGCCAAGTCAGTACAGCATAATTAAAACTATCATAAGGAAGTACTGCTTCATATCTTTCATTCGGATGGTCATACTTCAGGATTTCAAGTTTCGACACAAAAGAGTGAGTACCGGTGATATATATAAATGACTTTAATTTGTTCCAGGCCTAAAACATTGTGTGTCTTTGCATACGTGCATCACTGAGTTGAAAAATAACCTTGGGGCAAAACGACTGCGTGGTCAATTCTCTATTTTCGAATTGCCGAAAATACACGTTGTTTGCCCCCCAAATTTTGCATAAACTATTGTTTGTAAATGCTCTTGGGAGGACTGTATATTCCCAAGAGCATTTCAAAACAATAATTTATGCAAAATTTGGGGGGCAAACAAAGTGTATAATGGGCAATTCGAAAATAGAGAATGACGATTTAGAGCCATCGACGCATAGATTCAATGGTAATAATAGTGATTGTTTACATTTGTTGATTGCCGTAAATTAATTGCTGTGAATTGCGTGCGGATAAGTTCGGAAAAAGAGAAACAGAGAAAGTAAATTTGAGTTTAGGTTTTTGAGGGTAAAGGTTTTCATGTCGCGCATGAAAAATGCTGAAGCTGACATTGCACTGAAAAGGCCCTTTGTTTTATATCAGTGTTTTGTCTATATTATATATAGAGTTTTGTAATTTATGCCAGTGTTATGTCTTGTCATTTTCAGTGTGCAGAACGTCTACATGTCCTGACTCATATATTTGCCTCCTACCCCAAAATATGAACTTAGCATTTCATCCAAAGACTCAAACGACGGAGTGGAGGTTACTGCTTCCGTCCACTTAAGTCCCAACTCATCGCAATAAAAGCTAAGAGATGTTCTTCCTTCCGGCATTTTCTTTCCTTTCGAACGGGCGCTTCTGTGTTATAAGTGTAGCACCGTTTAATTTCGTAGAAGACACAAAACGAGATATTGAATATTTTTAATTGATTGTTGTGCGGATCAGTGTTTTTCACAATTCGGCGTCGGTTTTAATGTTGTCCAAAATTTTGGATATGAATTCCAATTAACCTGATTTCGTTTGTGTTTCAATATTCATTTAAACCAATTGTTTATTTACAACAACATTCTATATATATGATAACATCACTTTGCTAACTATCGGCAGAATATTGAAGTTCTTAAAGTTTTGTACACATGAATCTGCAAAATCATCGTTTCTACAGTACAGGCATATGTTTCAGGCAATCCTTCAGCATTAACTTTGTGTCAGTGCGACTTTTTTTCATGTACGAAATGACCGTAACGTCTAATAGTAACTACAAACTCGGGTTTTTAGTCACTATGTGCGTAAAAATATACAATTAGTGCATTAATTTCCAAGGTCTATTCTACTCTTAGTAGGTTTTGATTCCGTAAACTGAATCAGTGGCATGGATAAAGAAAGATAGAACGACAACCTAGCTAAAAAAAAAAACAGCAGGAGCTACAATCAGGAATTTAAGAAATGAACGATGTTCTCTAACTACTATGAAGAATAGTTACGGTGGTCAAAATAATTTGCTTTGACAAATGCTTCGAAAATCTTTTCTTCGAAACACGAAAAACAAAGAGCGTAGAAGACGATATGTTACCAACAGACCTCAAAAGTTATACTTTACGCGAAAAAATTAACAGCAGCACAGAAAGTACTCGCGATTGGCTTATTTGAAAGGTCGTCATCTATTTGGTACATGATTATTATTTGATCAACAGACTCAAAAGTTAGACAGACTACCTTAATAGAACACACGGCACGGCATAATAAACATTGCAGCAGGAAATCACTGATCTGTAACTCCATTTGAATGGTTATACCTCAGCATTTCATCCAAGACTATAGATTTCTGAACGTTACACCGATGAACTTGTACGGCTTAACAAACACAGTACCACAGCCGAGAAAAAAGATTAACTGCTCAATAGCTTTTATGGATTTGAATGGTGCTACTTTCTGATTTCATACCGACGTCACCTTTAAAACCACATTTACTGAACTCAAAGGTAATCAAGACAGAAATCGGGATGCTGTGAACAAAGTTTGGCTTAAAGGTGACGACTTATATATTATTTCTAAACATGCCGCCGCCAGCGAGCAGACGTTTGAAGTTTCGCCTTTCGATAGAGACCTAAAAAATGCTGTGCTACAGCAGGGAGCGAAAACGTTCATATTTTTAGCAAACACGACCTCACCAGCAATGCCGATTTGTCAATGCCTGTGTCTGTCTAAATCTGAGCAAAGGAAGTTACAAACGGACATACAGTAGTCTATTCTTTGTCGTTAAACTGACCCAGTAGTTTTAAGACTTACCTGTTCCCAAACTTTTCCCTTAGACTCAGTGAAAATCGGAGGGTTCTATTTGAGAATCAGTCGAAATACAGGTCGTGACTCAGTTAATAAAATAAGAAGATATGAAGCGAAATCGACAGAAGCGTTGGAGCTGAACTAAAACGAATTTCCATATTCAATGTGAGTCACGATTCATTTGATCTGGTACCTTCGTATTTCAGTCATCACGCATTGGTCCTTCTCGGGACGTGCGACAATCGGCTCCCACACTGCGGTTTCAGGTAAGGCTTTTTTTTTTTGGGCAAATTTGTTTTAATATATGTATATAAATTTTGTTTTATTCTTTTATTTACTCCTTCATCGCCTTGCCGTAAGGATCAGTTTGCCGTTTTCTGATTTTATACAAGGCTTTTGGTGCAGTCTCGCTCACGCAACAACAACAACAATTTATTGAGGTATTTCCATTTCTATACATGGCATTACCTTATATAAATTATATAATTATATAATTATGTAAATTTCTAATACAGTTTCACTTGTTATATAACTTTTTATATCTAGAGTTCATGATTTCATAGACAAAAGCAGCAACTGATCTACAAATAAATGGGTCAATGCTATTAAAGAGGAACAAAATTTTTGAACTAATATCTAATTGTTTAAAAAATTGGTATTTTGCAGTGATTTCATCAAAAAATTTGATTCGAAAGCTATCATAAAAAGTGCAAGAGAATAGAACGTGAGATTCGTTTTCAACATCATTAACCTGGCACAAAGTGCAAATTCTTAAATTTTCAGGAGTTTTTGGTACAGTATGTCTTCCAGTTTCAATGCGGAGTTGATGATTTCCTAAGCGAAATTTATTTATAGTGGTTCTATGGAGGGGATTTATAATAGCATCTAGAAAAACAGTTTGTTTAGTGTCTGTTTTAAAAGAGTTGTAAAAGCACAGTTTTCTGTTTGAGTTAAGAAGTGAGAGCAATCCTTCCCAAGAATGCCCCCTCCCCGCCCTCTCCCCCCCCCCCCCCCCCCCAAAAAAAAAAAGTCAAACTCGACAAAAAAGAGCATGGTATTCTAAAAAAAGACTACAGGTTTCACTCATGCTTATCATCTTTTCACTAGCGTAATAAATATAACAAGAAATCATGAAGGCAAGTACATCAGGAAGGAAGTGTATCTCACATACATACTTTATTCCAAGGAAAATGTATCTCAAGTTGTGAATTTATTTATTATTTATGGTTTGGAGAAAAGATAAGATGGAAAATAAAATAAGATACATAAAATGGAAAGTTGTTTTTAGAACGAACCAGGCTGTGCGAATGATAAGACCTCGTGCGTAGTGTGGGTGGTTTCGTATGGTTTCGTATGATTTCTTGGTCCTGGGGGGGGGGGACTCCCATATGAAAGGGGAGGGGATGCTCGTCGTCTCACTTAGGGGTATAAATTTCGGATTTTCAGGGTCTCACTTAGGTTGTTCTGGGCAAAACGCCATTATATTTAGCCGTCAAGGTCTCGTTTAGGGTTGCCCGCGAAGAAACACTGTATTGTTTATTTGTCTGTGTTTTAAAATGGTCTCTTTCAGGGATAAAAAAAAAACATGGGCCACGCCCAGATTGGTCTCCTTTAGGGGTTTAATTCAAAATTTCCGACGAGTATCCCCGCCCCTTTCATATGGGAGTCCCCCCCCCCCCGGGGTTCTTGGTATAACTGTAGTTTACGGTCCCCAGTTTCAGCCTGTTTCTCGAAACTCCCGATAGGCCTTTCGGGCTCAGAAAGCTATTTCAGTTATGTGTGCAATGTTTACATTAAGGATATGTGTGTAGTTGTTAGTAGTAAACTCTATTTAGGCAGGGTGGCCCATTCAGCACTGACGTGGTCGGTATCACTGGACGAAAAAATGGATTCACATGGGTGGCAAAACAGTAGTAAACATGTAGTAAAGACGACATTTGCACAACTTTGCTCATCTTTGCAGCAAATCAAAACTTGCTGTTTGCACTTTATTTGAAAGCAAAGCTGGTAAATTCCACATTTTCTTTATGTTTGCTTGGCATGGCAAAGATGAGCAAATATGAAATTTGCTTGGGGTAGCAAAGATATAGTAAATTTTCGCGCAGATGCATATTTACACCACATTTGCACACAATTTGCACGTGAGCAAAGATGTATGTTTACATTCACTTTACACCAAGTGCAAATTTGGTTCAAATTTAGAGGCCCAAATTTGCTACATATTTGCTCAATGTACAAACTTGAGTAAATCCATTTTTTCGTCCAGTGTATTCAGAGGGGCCCTGCTTAAATGGTTTTGAAAGCTCAGCAATAAAATTCTTTATAAGTTGACGAAACAAGTCGGGCTGGTTTAAGGGCAAAAAAACTACATCACCTTTCTATAGATTCCGTCAGTGATTTTAAAATATATTTTCGGGCCCGAAAAGTTATCGGGACTTTCGAGACGGAAAGGTTCACTGGAGACAAATTGACCTAACTTCCGACAAACTTTTTAAAATATTCGTACTTTCGCCAAAAATGAGCTATCAAGAGCCTGGTTGTATGCCGAGGGAAGACTGATCAATAAGCCATATGGCCACTTCTAAGAGCGAGTAAGTTTCGGTCCAGCTAGGGCCCATTTTTCAAAAATCCCGGTAACCTTTTTTTGTCTGCAATGTTCACATTAAAGATGCATATTTGTTGGTTTTAAAGGCTAAGCAATAAAATTCTAATGAGGTGACGAAACAATTCCGGTTAGTTTGGGGGTTAATACACCGCGATAGATTCTGATTTTAAAATTTAGCTCCGGGCCCGGAAAGTTATCGGGACTTCGAGAAACGGGCCCTGCCCACATACTGTACAAGGTGATTCTAATTTCTGAGTATGCGAATGAAATTCCAACTGTGACCACATTTCCTGTAGGACTGTTTATTATCCTGTAGGCGCTTCTAACTTCTGAGTCTGCGAACTCAAGTGTGACCATTCAATTGAATACTCTTTAGCAGTACTTGATCAGTACTTTCCTATGGTTGTTGCTATAGCCTTTCAATATCAGTTTACAAAAAATGGTATTTGACATTCTCAAACTCTCGCGTTTGGGTGAGAAAACGGTTGTTTATCCACCCCGGTGTTGAACTGCTAATCATGAATTCCGCCCTTCCTTTATCTTAAAAATTTATATGCGGCCAAATAGCTGACTGCAAATTAATGCATTTGTTACACTCTTCACGAACAAAAGCGGGCAATTACACCCATCAAAGAGTGTTTTATAAGCCGTAGGGCCATACTTTTTTTTTAACCTTTGTTGGAAAACCGCCCTTTTCATTCTCTTTTTAATCGACTGCCCGAGATTTCTATGCATTCTGTACTATTTTAAGCAAGAATTATTGAAAAAACGAAAATGTCATCGGCGCATTCATTCAATTATGGATCTAATCAATAATAATACACGCCCCGTTTGTTCAACTGAAGAGTGGATAGCTTTATTCACGTAATTGGCCCATAAATCCTACATTTAGCGAATAGCGATATTCCGCATTTGTAAAACTTGTATTGTTGATCACCATTGAAAGATTCAATGAAAGATTCACTGATGGATAAAGTTATTTATGAGTCGCACCTAACCATCCCCCCCCCCCCCCCCCCCGGACTCTCTATTAATTCTTCCGCGGTTTGAAAACCACATTTTTACTGATAAACCCTCCGCCACCTCTCTTATACTAGTTGAAAATGTCAAGAAAGCACAAAACAATAAATATTAGGACATAGGCGGGTCAAACACTAATTTTCGTGCAGAGATATCAGGCATTTTCAACTATCAGTTAATTGTTAATTAAAGTTGCTCATAAAATAACAACCTGCCGACCTATTCTTCTCTCCGACTTACAAAATAAAAGAAATCGGCTCAAAAAAGGGGGTACCTCGAGGTCGAGAGCAACAGACATACGACAACAATACTCCGAGAGTGACTACGACGTGCGACAGCTTTCATTGGGTGGTCAATAGCTCATCACAAGAAGTGGCCAAACTTCTCCCTTTTGTGGATCACACAAAAAAGTTATTTCGTTTAAAAAAAACTGTTACAACAACAACAGACATTTTTGTTTGTAAAATCTTCTTTTTTTACTATTAGTAGAATATTTGCACTTTGACATCGGAAATAATTGTAAAAGGACTCTTCTTGAGTCCATGAAAACCGGCCAATGGGGTTCACGAAGCGTCTCTTTGCTGTTTCTTCACTAATACTTTAAGTCCTTCTTGTGATATTTAGGAAAAGGACAAACAAAGCTGATTGGTTGGTTAGTGAAACTAAGAATCAGCAACCACAAACTTAAGATTGAAACTGGTAGACGATATGACGAAATCTTGTGGATTCAATAACATCAAAGATGAAATTAATTTTCTATTTTATTGTCATAACTGTTCATCAATTAGAGATTAATTCTACAATAAAATGTATTATTATTCATTGTAGTCACTATCCAAAATCTTGTTGAAATCTTTTTTATGTTTGTCGTTATTTTCTTTAAAACAATGTGTAATAAAACAGTTATTATTAGATTCGGTTTTTGTGATATCCGGAATAATCAAAGTCTCGGTAAGTGTTATCAGGCACAGCGTTCGACTTCGGCTGATAACACTTACGTTGACCTTGATTATTCCGGATATCACAAAATCCGCATCCAATAATTGTTTTTAATATATACTGAAACAGTGAATAGCATTGTTGGCGCGCTTTGATTGGCTACTGAAACTCGGAATAGCAAGTGCTATTCACCTCCCAGCAATTTGCGCGCGAAAATTGTAATCGTTGACAGGAATAAATGAGTTAAAAAGCATCATTTTCGTTACACTGTTTCAGTATATACTAAAATTCGCGGTTCGGTAAATACCCACCGCTACCCACCTCCACTTCGGTGAATAGTTGTTAAATAATCGATTCCCGAATTTCAATCAGTTAGTTACCGCTAAACGAATTGCCGGATTATAAAATTGATGAATTCCGAGGATTATTTACTAACTTGCATCCTGTTATGATCAGCGAAGCAAATTGTTATCGGTCCAGGGCATGCGCAGTCTAGTAAGATTTAATGCATTGTAATCTGTTTATTATGATTTGTTTATTTGTTTGTTTGTTTATTTGTTTTAAGGGGGCATTACGGTTGGTTTTTGGTAAGATTTTGGCTGCTTAATAAAAAAAATCATATTTAATTGACAATTCATTCAAATTGATTCAAACTTTGTACAGAGTACATCAAGGTCACTGTCTACCACCAGATACCACGCAGCTCTTTACAACATCTAATTTCATTGGACCTGTATATCATGCAGCTTTATTGTTTTTAGGTCTAGGGTCTATTGTTAGCCATTGTTGTGTTGTTTGTTCTATTGTTTTCTCAGCAAATCAGAGAAGACCTTGTAAGAGCTGCGTACTGCCCCTCTACCACATGGGATAACCAGTTAATCAAATCAAAATCAAAAACTTTATTAAGCACAGAATTCATAAAATTGACACTTATTTACAATGAAGCTGTGCATCTAAAGTGTATTCATACAAATTAATACTTTTCTGAGAAATGTTGTTTTGGGGGTTAGATTACAGCCCCTCACTTTTTGACAAGTTGCTTTTTTTCAAAAAAATCACTTGATTTTTGGTACAATAAATCTTAATGAGATGGAGTACAACCTAATGGAGTGTTTTCGCCTTCGGACCATTTTGGTCACCATGATAACCAATCCGCAAACATTTTAGAAGGCAAATTTCTTATAAAACCAGGTTTATTTGAGAAAATGAAATTCTACTCCATAGGGTTGCAGATAAGTACATAAAGAATTTTTCTACCAAATTTAGTGGCAATTGCTTAAATACTCTTTGAAAAATATGAGGGGCCACCCACAAAAAAGCAAGGCCCTCATTTTATAGTGGAAAAAATTAATTTGCCAAAGAAATGAATATATATTATTCTGAAACTAGATAGATTCAAGTATTCATTGAGAGGTAATAAAAACAATTGACGAATTTTAAAATTCTTGCCAAAAACCAACCGTAATGCCCCCTTAAGGTGGCTAGCTCCAAGTAGTTTTTTTGGGTCACACTTCCCTTTTTGAATGCGCTTTTACATAATCTTACTTTACCTCAATGAATCTGAATTTGATACCAGATGCTAGGCTTGGATGAAAGTTTTGAGCGATGCTCTTTTTTATGTTAATCAGCGTTTAAAGTGGGGAAAACGTCAAGCAAAACTGCATTTGAATGAATAGCTCGATCTCTTTATTGCCGAGGAGTTAGTCAGAGCTATTTGCGGGGAGTAATAATTTAAGTCTGAGGAAACTTTCTGTGGTAATTTAATGATAATTTGTGAGACCTATGGAATGTTTTGACCGCTTATTTTTCAAACATGAAAAAACACGTGTTAAAAATGTTTCAGCGATTTATTCAAAATCGGACAGTTTAATTTGTTTGAAATTTCCCATTTAGTGTGCTAGACTGTGTAGATAATAGCGCATTTATTCGCTTGTCGCGGGTAGCCCCAAAATCGAAAGATAATTAGGAAAAACTGTTTTTCGCCATGTTTGTTTACCGTTGTTATGGAAACGCTGATTAGCATAAAAAAGAGCATCGCTCAAAACTTCCATCCAAGCCTAGCATCTGGTATCAAATTCAGATTCATTGACCTAAAGTAAAATTATGTATAAGCGCATACAAAAAGAGAGGTGTGACCCAAATAAAACTACTTGAAGCCACCTTAAAACTTTCTATATTATGAGAAATAGAACACAAACCGCGGTGATAAAGATATTGAACGTATTCATTTTTGATAAAACTTGACGTTTCGTATGCTACTACATACATTTTCAAAAGTGACCGTTACAGTGTTAAAAACCATACTTATGTAGTAGTAAAAAGGGACTGGGACCGAGATTAAGTACAAAACTTAACAGTTGATCTATAAAAAGAAACAGCTAATTAATAAATTATCAGCTTCTCGCTACTGACGTTTGCATTAAAAGCTGGCTTCAGTTCTTGTATAAACAATGTTTCTTTGATTTTACAGTGGAAATCAGTTTTGCCCGACGCTAAGGTATCAAAATAATCCCACTTGATGTTGTGTCCAGTGGTGTTGACATGGTCAGCAATGGCTGATGTGCGGTCATCCTTAGCGAGGGCCTTAAAATGCTCAGTTTTTCTATCATGAAGCCGTCGTTTAGTTTTACCAATGTAAAATTCTTCACAATCCCAACAACTGGCTTTGTAAATAACTTTAGACTGTTGAGAACGATTTAAGCGGTCCTTGTACGGGAAGAAAGATTTGATGCGGCGAGTGTTTTGAAAAATAATTTTAAGGTTGACACAAGAGTAAAAATTGTATACACAAGATTTAAGACGTTTAGAGATTTGGTTGCTATGTAAACCTAAATAAGGTAGCAGGATAATAATATCCTTCTTAGGAACAGTGGAGACATGGTTGTTTGACTTGTTTGACTTGTTTCTATATTATCTTACGCTTTTGCAACACTGTAACGATTTATGGTTATGCAAATTTAGCTTTTTGCTGTTGTTGTTGGTTGATTGGTTGATCCGTTCAGATTGGATATTTCTTGTCCCAAAAAAATTACCACTGCTGTACAAAATTCTTCGTACACGAGATAGCTAACAATCCTTTGTTTATGAAAATATTAACGTCGGTAAAAACTAGCAGAGAGAGGTCTGAAACGAACATAATATAAAATGAGCCCGCGATCTTTGGTCATTGAGTATAAATTGCTGTGCGGTGTGACGTCAAGCATCCCATAATATATTGAGTGTTCTTCTCGGTCGGTCGTCATGTCTTGGGCTGCCTTGCATGGCGAATGGCAGGGTTGTAGAACTTCTCGCTTGGAAACTCCATGCAGCACTCGCCACAGGAGATCAAAACCACCCTTGACCGTGTTGTAGACGCTGATGGAAATGTGAGTAAATTTTTAGCGCGCTTCACGCTTTAGTTGAGAAGAAATTAACGGTTTTCTGCATCCCTTGTTGTTTCAGGTTTTGGATATGGCGGCCGTTCTGGAGGTTGTGACGATTTTAGAGCGCCTTCCTATCACTAAAGAGGCTCTTGAGGTGAAATTGAGAGTTTTTTAATCAGCGCAAATGTTTTTATTGTTTAAACATCCCTTACTCATCTGAAACATATTTTCTTCGGTTTTAAAACAGTTGATGAAACTTCGATGCAGAAGCCCATGTGGAAGATTAATCGTTTCGCTTCATGTTTTTAGCTTCATAAGTTATTTTAAGCATCACAAATTAAGCTGTTGAGGAAGTTGAATTTCAATTCCCGGAATCTGTGTTTATTTAAATTAGGACATTTTGTTGCGGGGGAAATTTTCCCAGCCACAGAAAGAATCAGGTTAGTTTCAAAGAGACTTTTTTTGACCAAACATCGTGTTCTTGTACGTTAACTATCGAGTTAACAAACTTCTGTGTTATTAGTAGATTTAAGAGGCAAAGTTTAAAATTTTCATCCTTTTGATCGCTATTAAAGATAACTGCAATGAAAAGCAACTGTTTCTTTGAGATTTACTCCTTTTTTCCGGCTTCGTGTCCTCGAGTGACAAAAGCGAAATTTACATTGTCGAATTCTTGGAAATGTACTCGCTACATGTTGACCTTTCACGCAACCTTTTTTGCTATGATTTTGGTAATCCTAAACTAAAGGATTATTGTTAAAGAAGTATAATCAATACGAAAGCGTTCATGTTATACTCGTACTCTTCGTTGCATAATTTTTATGACTGAACAATTGATATAATAGCCTTGTTTGTACTTTGGGCTTTGTAGATTCCATTCGGGAAGTAAAATAAATGTAAGCGACCCAACGCGTACATCTGGCCAAACAAATCTTTATAAGATAATGCTAATAAACTTTAAAATAAAGAAATAGGTTATTTTTGGTTATGAATGCAACCTTATACCGTTTATTTTTGTCGCGTTTCCTATCGCATCTTTGAGGCCATTTCTAACGATTTGTAAGCGATAAATGTCAAGCGTACTGGCACATGAATTTGCTTAACAGTTTCAAGGTACCAGTGAAGAGTTATTATTATTCGGCTTTTCCACATGTTGTTTTTCTTCACCTTGGCCGTTCTATTAAATGCAAAACCTGTTGCCGAAAGACTTAGATTATTATCTTGCCGCTTTTGTAAATGAACGGAATCCTTGCAATTCTTATTTGGTCTTGTGTTCTCCTTGGTTTATTAAAAGAACACTTAATTATCTAGACAAAAGCTATTTTTGAAAGCTATATGATGTATTTTTTTCAAGTGTACACTAATCAATTTTACTGAGATCAATTTTATGCAGCTATTTTTGTATCTCTAGATAAATATAAATTCGATTTCATATAAATTCAAAAAAATAAAATGTAAATTCGATTTTATGAATATCTTAAAAAAACAGCTTTTTCTTGGAAGCTGCAGATTCACATATTGTTGTGTTGCCCATGTCTGAAACCAATCCCCTTTTATATATAGATAAATATAGTTTTTGCTCCTCAATTGAGGTTTATAGTAAATGCATCCAGTTTTTATTTCTGTTGATCCACTTGAAAACATAACTTTTTTATTTATTTTATTCATTTCATCCAAGTTGCCATTTTACTTCACAAATCCCATTAATACCTAATTCAAGAAATGTTTTCCAGTAAAGAATATAAACTCAGGTTTTCATTAAGAATTGTAGTAGCAGGAGAATAGTGTAAAGTAACAGGAGAATATGATGAAAGAGCGAAGATAGCTACATATTGCCATCGAAATTTAGCCAGAGAATGTGCAGTTCCAGAAAATATCCATACTCCCCCCACGGAAGGTTTTTTGTTTAGCACCCCCCATCCCCTCAGGAAATTCCAGTTTAGCTTCATACTTTGCTTCTAAAATGTTGGCTTTTAAGACCCCCCTCCCCCTAGGAATTTACAATGACCTTCCATGGGGTGGGTATGGATTTTTTCTGGAACTACACAATTCTGTGTAGTAGGCGGAGAATTCTCCGATTTCTGATGCCTAATGAACACCCTGTAAACTGTGAATGTTCTTCAGACATTTTCAAACTTTTAGTTTCCAATCATCTTCACTGCAGTTGCTGGCCATGGAAACCAGCCGTCTGGGTACTAATGACAGCCCAGAGTAGCACTCATAGGCAATGATTATTAAAAATGTGGTCTAGTGGTTAGCGTGTCGAACATTCAACCTGAAGGTCGGTTGTTTGAGCCTGGTCTCTGCCGTCGTGTTGTTTCCTTAGACAGGAAACTTTACTCCACACTGTCTCTCTCTCCACCCAGGTGTATAAACGGGTACCGGCAACAAAATGCTGGGGGTAACCCAGCGATGGACTAGCATCTCATCCAGGGGGGAGTAGCAATATTCCTAGTTGCTTCATGCTACGGAAACCGGGTTAAGCTCCGGCCGTGTGGGCCATCGTGGCCCGAGTGTGACCTTACCTTACCTTTCAGTGAGCAGTATTTAAAGTAATTGTATCAATAACAAAATTGTTGATTGTGATTGGTCATCCATGCACCTATTTCTTATGTAATTGGCGCCAGTCATGTGGGTGTCCAATTACAACAATTCAATTACAAAAACTTGTGCGTGTGTCAATCAGGTGCACTTGAAGGGTTTTTTTTTTTGCTGTTTGAGGATATACAGTATTAATGTGAATGCTTGAATCAGTGAACAGGACTCGTGAAATGAACTCAAGTTTTTCTTTTTCCACAGAAAACACGATTAGGGAAGACAATCAATCTTCTACGGAAGAAAACAGATAATGAAGAATTAGCCAAGAGGGCCAAGGGACTTGTTAAAAAATGGCAAAAGCTTGTCATAAATCACCTTGAGACTTTACGCAATACCGATTCTCCAATCAATGGAGGCAGATTGTCGTCACCACAGATAAATGGAACTATCAGAGATAGCGAAAAACCAGCATCTCCGTCAGTTGATAGAGCAGGCAAATCTAAAATCCTTGAAGGGAAAAAGAGAGGTGTTAAACGGAAACGAAACAGCTGTTCAAGCAATGAAAATTCACCAAATGTTTTCGTGAAATCAGATGACTCTGAAAGCCACCCTGGGACTCCCAATTCTGGTCAAGAAACAGTATTGGGTGGTCAGAAAAGTAGTGCAACCTCTTCACTGCCAGCTTCACAGCCATGTGAAGAAAAAGATCACTCATTTTCATTGCCACAGACACCCCAGGGTGCAGAGAAAGAAAATAACTTATCATTGTCACAGGAGTCCCAGTCACAAACATCTCAGAGTGTGGATAAAGAACAATTACCATTTGCGTCACAGATAATTGACTCACAAAGCTCTGAAAATAACAGTGTTCTTTCTGTAGATTCTGGAATTGGTTCACAGCTAAGTGTCTGCAAAGAAGAATGTAATAATGAAATCAAGTCAACTGCTAATGAATCCGAATTAAATGATTGCCAACCAATGAACACAGATGCATGCGTTTCACTGGACTCTCAAAATGATTTGATTGACACTGTTTGTAGGTGGAATTCTGAATCACCGACCAAAGACAGGCCCAATGAATCACACACTGAGTCAAAGATTAATTGTGATGCAGAGGTGAAAATCCCGCAAGAAACACTATTAGAACAAGAAACTCTAGCGTCACCAACACCTACAGAATTAATATTAGATATTAATGTTGAAGCAAATGGTGTAACTGGTCGTTATGGTGGTGACGGCACATGGTATGACTGGACCGAAGTGATGCCTTCTAGTGACGGCATGTTGCAAGTCCTTCCTTACGTGATTCTTGAGTAGAATTTATTTTTTCTGTACTTGCCATAATTGGGCTACAAAAAGCTGCATTATGTAACAATTTTGCTTGTGTCAGTGCTTAATGAATTAATGTCTTTAGGGCTCGGTTTCTTCATTAATGAACTTTTCCAGTTGTGTACTTAGGTTTTGTGATATTCTTTTATTGCCCAGTATGAAATTTAGAAGTACCCTTCCCAAACCCTTTTACTCCCAGAGTCAATTATGGAGACAAAGTGCAGTTCTAACTTTTGAGTCTGTGGACGAAATCCTATAGTGTGACCATTCAAATGAAACCTCTTCAGCAGTACTTTTGCATGGTACTATTTGTTCTAACTTTTGAGTCTGGACGAAATCCTATGGTGTGACCATTCAAATGAAACCTCTTCGGCAGTACTTTGCATGGTACCATTTGTTCATTTTACAAAATGACATTTGGGATTTTTCTTGAATATTGATTTTTGGCATCCTTGGGAGTGAAGGGCTGACTAGCTCAAAAGGGCTTTGGGAAGATAGTGAACTTGTCAATAATGACATTATTCATTAGTGAAAAAGGAACTTTAAATAGTTGATGGAATTGTACAGGAACTTGTCTAAACTAAAATGGCACCTTGCGGTAAACTTCGTTCTCAAATACATGGCTGTTGCGTTGTTTTCTTTAGTAAGAAATTTGTGGAATGGATTGTACTGTAAACATTGTACATAATTCAATTGTCTATATTGTTACATGAAAGAGTAAATTTGTTTGATAATTGATACAGTGTACCATCATGGATGTGTAATAAAACATCACAGTTCAATGGTGTATGCAGTAATTACCTTATTTAGGTAGAGGTCATGCCAAAGTCTACATGGCTGGTGGGATTGTTTGTGCAGACAAGTGCAGACACGACTCCACCTTCCCACACAGTGTTGATGTTTTGATCAGCCAGTAGAAACTGGAAGTACGAGTAGTCCCAGCTCATTTCTAACAGAGACAGTCGAGCAAGAAAAATTCCTTCTATTACATGTATGTGCAGAGGAAAATGTTGTTTCCCCTCGTTGCTCTTGTGCATTCACCCGCTGGACAACCGCTGAGAGAAATGAAGGACTACTTGTAGTATTGGCTGGTGAAAGATGTGAAAAGTAATAAAAAAAAAAACTTTTCAAAGGCCAGCAGTACAGCTCTGTACAGTTATATCACCTGAATGTATAGAGATAAAAGGATTATTCATGAAAGCATGAACGGAAGTCATGAGCACTAAAAATAGCTTTATTGCTGATCTACATGTATATTTACAACTTCACAACAAAGAAAATTTGATGATAGACTGCCAGCAGTCCCTCTATGGATAGTCGAGCAGGAGAGCAAATACATGATCGGCGATCCCGGCGATCCCAGCGAAAGTAAATCAAACCAAGGGGGCTCTGGGGAAGATGCGGAAAAGGACGGGGATTTGTTCGCTCGCTCCAGTCTTGCTGAACTTGTTTTTGTGATTTGCACGCCCGCTCGACTGACTAAAAAGGGGCAGCTGCCGGGCTAATTTGAAGATGCCCTATTAAATTGGCAAGTTAACGGAACAAAAAATCTTGACACCTTCGGTATAAATGATTGCTATACAAACAGTACAAACAGAAAATGACTGGGATCAACCTAGAAATCTTGTCAAAACAGTTTCTGTTGATAGTAAAAGGTGCTTCTGACATATGCACTTGTCAAGAGAATGCCTTCTGAAACAGAGACATTGTCTTTTGTAGATTAACCCCCCCCCCCCCCCCCCCCTCTCCAAAGGGGAGCAACTCCCCTATAAAAGTCACAGGAGCGACTGTCGGAAATTCTGAAAAGAACCCCTTGAAGGTACATAGTGATGCCTTCTATTATGGGTGTGGCTGCAGTTTATTTTTACCCCTAAGAAGTGCTAAATTAAAATATAAAACTCTCAATTTTAAAGAAAGAGCAAGTCCCTTATTAAGGTACTAAAGCTAAATTACTGTAAATCCCTAAGAGGCATGACAAACATCCCTGTGTACATGTGTTTTAAGTTAGTTGTTGTATAATTGTTATCTTCAGGTTTCTCTTTAAGATATAAAACTTCACTGGCTATCGAAACATTTACGAATAGTGAATACTCGGAGGTGGAGAACACTTGATGGGATAGATGAGAGTGCCCAACAGGACACCTTATTGAGATCACTTATATAACGTAAATAATGGATTAACTGATAAGCTTTCCGTTAAGATTAGGGTTAGCAGCTTAGGCCTAAACAACCTGAGAACCTGTAGGTAGTACTCTGGTAGTGTAGGAGCCTGTTAAGGTAGGCTTTGTAAACCTAAGCCTAGCTAAGGTCTCAGGTGCATGCAAACTTGAGGGAGGGTATTAATTTTAGACTTTCTTTTTAACACTTACATGTAACAATTTATTGAAAATAAAATTCTCAGCGTCGACATTACATTTTATAAATCTCATTAAGGTGTCTGACTGCCTGTTGGGCCCTCTCATCTATCCCTTCAAGTGCCTTATCGCCCAAACAGTAAACAAATTACATTTCCATATATGTGTATATCTCATTGCAGTGTTGTCTGACAATCAACTGTACAGGAGTCCCCCAACCCCTGGTAGCAATAAGTACTGACTGTTTTGTTTTCAAGGGAGGTGTCTTTCCTACAGCAATAGAGTGTATTTATTGTACATGTGGGGTTTTTTTGGTTACAAGTAAGAATAATATGAAACTATTATAGTGCCTGGGGTGGTTAGTCACAGAAATACAGTGAAGAATAAATAAAATAATGATTAAAATAGAAGTGGTAAAAATTTAGACAATTCTTGGTTTGCACATACGTTACATCAAAATTCAGAAGCATTAAAAAACAGATTTCGATTCCAAAATGTTTATGGAATTGTAGAGAGTTTAAAACTAAAAATCTGGGCCAAATTTTGAAGTGCAAGAGTATTTCATTGAAGAGTTCTAGGTGAATGAGTACATGTATTAGACATTTTTAGTAAAAATCTATGGGGGTGTACCACTTAGGGGCAACAACATGGCAGCCAAAACTTCAAAGTCTCAAATATGCCAAAAATCTCAAAATATCGGATTTACAACAAATTCACAAAATCAGCTCATAAGCATCTATCAAGAAAAATAACTTGCAGCAGGTTCAATTTTGTTTATTGTCATAGCTTATCTGAAATAGCGTGACACGATTTTTTACAAATTGGAAGCAAAACAGCGTTAAAACCTGAAACTATTTGGCCGGGGGGGGGGGGGGGGGGGCTTTCATATACCTTTCATTGAAAATGCTACCCCCTTCATATAGCCTTTACGTGCATCTGTTTGATATATTTTAAGATGCTTTTTATAATACTTAAATGGCAGTTTCTCCTGCCTTTTTTATACTTCAACTCGTGTTTTCGCTACCCTTTCCTATTCTTCGTGAAATCCCTACCCTTTCATATACTTCAACTCGTGAAATCCCGACCCTTTCATATACCTCCAGCCTCAAAAAAGGTACCCTTTTGGGTGGTGCATCCCCGTAAAGCCCATTATAGGGAGCACCCCCCCCCCCCCCCCCCCCCCCCCGGCTCTTTGGGAAGGATTGTAACACTGGACTATCATTACATACAATGTTAGAAACAGCTTTGTATCATGACTTTTTGTATAGTTTAGATTTTTGAAAATTTATGACATCATGTGCAAACCAAGAACAACAAATGTATTTAGGCTTAGCCCTTCTTCAGTGTATATTTTGATCATTACAAAATGTACCAAGCCTTCAAAGTTTTTTAATAGTGCTGTCTATAGCATGTGTGCACCCGAACCTTAATAGAAGCCAAAGTCGGAATTGACGCTACTTGGTTTGTTAATGAGGCACATCTCTTGTCATTTCCTTTGCTTGTTTCTGCCACAGACCTCAATTATTCCAACTTTCGATTCTATTGAGGTTTGCATGCATGTGTGCTACAGACAACAGTGTTGAAAAAAAAACTTTGATGCCATGGCACATAAATTTTTGTATGGAACAAAAATGTAATCTAATTTTAATTCTCCTTTCCATTATACTGAGGATTTTATAAGGAGGCACATTGTTCGAATTAAATTTGTAGATGTAGATAATATTGGAAGATATGGAAGAAAGGCTAAGCCCAAAAAACATGTGTTTCTTTTTATTCGGCTACATTTAGCCACTTCTATTTTACCTAATGTTATTCTTCATGTGTATTAACTAGTGCCATGCAGCCAATGAACGTTTTAGTTCCAGTTGAAGGGCTCCCTGCAATAACGTCCTAAGTGCGTTTTTGGAAAATTTTCACTGAAATCTTGGGTTTTTGGCCTCAAAAGGGACTCACTTGCCAAAATTATGACTGGATCATGCAAATATGACTGAAAGGATTTAAACCAGGTCAACAAATCTTCTATCTTCGAACAGAATAATTTTTATTTTTGAAAAGATACATAGGGTGTCCTGGGGGCCATGGGGTCTCATAGGGGCCCAAAAAATTTTCTCAAAGATTTGGATTTTCTTCCCCATTTTGGAGCTGTTTTAAGTACCTTAACAGTAACAAATCATTAATTTGACAGAACTGTCCTTTTAAAGGCCTAAAACATACGATTTAGTGAAAGTTACCAAAAACGTACTTAGGACGTTATTGCAGGTAGCCCTTCAATTATTAACAGAAATACAGTACTTGTTTAAGAAAACATTCGATGTTTTTTTTTTGGTTTATAATATAGTCATTTAATAAATTCCCCACTATTAAGGGCAGTGAAGGGTCTTTACTGTGCCTTTCAATAACATGCGGAATTTGAAATTCAAATTTCCACCAACAGTTGCATTTTACACTGTCGTCAATCATTTTAGCTTACCACTCAGGAATCAGATCTTCACTTCAACGAGGTCAAAAGGTCACATCCGTACATTATGATTGGTAGATTTTGATCCATTTTGTTTGTTTCTTTTTTACATGGTCCGTTGGCTTTCATGTTAATTATGATTGACGGCAGGGAATAACGCAACTCTTGGTGGAGATTTTAATTTCAAATTCCGCATGTTATTGAAAGGCGCAGTAATATGGTTATTGGAAAATATCATGGGTCTCACAGCCTTTTTTTTCAGTGGTTCTCGACGTCTCGGAATCTTATTTTTTTGGCAAAGCCATCATCAGTCTCAGGGTGGCAGAGAGAAATGCCAGTCTTGCTGTCTGCCAGGGTCTCAAATTGACCATTGTGTGCTTCCAAGAAATATCAATACCTCCCCCCCCCATCCCCCTAACTAAGGTCATTGGAAATTCTGAGGGGGGAAGGGGGGTGGGGTTCTCTAAAGCCAAACTTTGTATTAAATGGAAAGTGTGAAACTAAACTGGAATTTCCAGAGGGGTGTGTGTGGGGGGGAGGGGAGGTTTGAATCAAAAAACTTTCCATGTGGGAGGTATGTATAATTGGAACAACACGTTCACCACCCCTATTATTATCACTTACAAATCTATTTACAACTGGATTATTAATTAATTTTCAGTGTTAAAATTATTTTTGCAATCTTTTTAATTTACTCATGTTAGTATATGTTTTTTTTTTACAGTCAAAATACTCAGCGCATTCCGCTTATTATTTATGAATGACTTTCATTAATCAGGAACGGATTGCATTATTGAAATCAAAATTCAGGATTTAAATTGATCATTGGAATCTTCCAACGGTAGCCTCATTCGAAATAACGAATGCTGATTGGTTTGTTATTGACATCAGGCGAATGTTCACGTGCAAAGCAGGCAACAGTTAACGGCTTGACACATCTGATCTATTTCTGTTCGTTCAACAAAAATTCATCACTGAGTATTTTTTTGATGTAAAGACGCTCTGCATTTACAAAACTTCAAAGAAGAACTTTTAAAATGCTAGTGTGCTGGTACTGAAAGAGAAATTTTCACTGAAAGTGAAGAAAATTTCCTTTGAAGTCCAAGCAACTGAATTCTCTGAAACCAACAGCGACCAACGGTTGCGTATTTCGCCTGTGAACTTTTGACCGATGTCAGTAAATAAACCAATCAACATTTGTTCAAATGAGGCTTAACCGTTGGAAGATTCCAATAATCAATTTAAAACCTGAATTTTGATTTCAATAATGCAATCCGTTCCCGATTAATGAAAGTCATTCCCAAATAATAAGCAGAACACGCTGAGTATTTTGACCGTAAATACTTTTATTGACTATCATACAAAAACATTGGTTTATTATTTGTTTATAATATGACCAGTAGGCAACAATAATTATTTTACTCTGTTCTAAAGCCGGCTTAATGTAAGAGGGAGTGAATTGAAGAAACCTTCAAGTTCCTGAATAAACCACATCTCATTTCTTCTGAGATCCAAACAGCAATCCTTTTGCTGTGAGAAGAAAGGCAATATTGTTCAAAATTTAACATGTATTCATTATCATTTATTAATATTTTGTTCCCTGCAGGAACCCCCCTTTCCACAATATACCTAATACATAATTAACTCTTTTTATAAAGTGCTTGATCTTTGTTAGTCCATATTTAATAAAGCGCAATGGTCATGAAACCTGAGAAATGTCTTTGTTTGATGTTTGTATTACTGTTTTTTTGGCCTTGACCATGCACAAACACAATAGATGTGGTACTTTTGTTTGAGCAACTGACAAATAGAAATGTTGCTATTAAGCTATTCAGTCATTGTGTTCGAAAAACAAAAGGTGTGCATGGTCAAGTACAGTTCAACACAAATTGTAGCTCCTTTTGTTATCGCCATTGAAGTGTGCAAGGTTTCATAACCAGTTCCTTTGATTAACTATGGTTAGTTATACTTATTTAACCAACTGGAGGTATCCAGATGAATTAATAAATCAACCCAACTATTGGAAACAAAAAGACAACTTGTTCTTTCCATGTGGTAAACTGATCTACAGATAATGAAGATCTATGGTCCAAACCATCTTCTTTTGAAGTGGCATCTTGGTCCTAGAAATAAGAATTCATTTGCTCAATTTTAGATGCACTGTCTGATCAGTATCATTAATTTTCACATGACGTCATAAAAATTCAAAAATCTAAAGTATACATCCTACAAAGCTGTTTCTAACATGGTATGTGGATACCAGTGTTATAATCTTTCACAAAAAGTTTCAGGTTTTAACGATGTTTCGTTTTCAATTTATAAAGGTTGTAAATGTGTCACGCAATTCGTCACGCTATTTTAGATGAGCCGTGAAAATAAACAAAATTAAACTAGTTGAAAGTTATTAATGAATTATAGATGCTTACAAGCCGATTTCATGCCTCTTATAGTGAATACAATATTTTGTGATGAGATTGTTGGTGTTATTAAGACTTTAAAGTCTTTAAATTTTTGGCCGCTATGTTGGTGTCCCTAAGTGGGACACCAAGATGGCCACTCCATACATTTCTTACTAAAAATGTCTATACTCATTCGCTTATAACTCTTGAATGAAATGCTCTTGCACCTCAAAATTTGGCCCAGAGATGTGTAGTTTTAAACTCTCTACAATTCCATAAACATTTTAGAATCGAAAACTGCTTCTGAATTTTGATATGACGTCAGTGAAAACACTATAAAGTTTTTACATAAAAATTCAAACATTAATTTATTTATATGTATAAGTTCTCAAAATTCACCTCACAGGGAGCAGCCTGTACAGAAATAATGCCCAAGTATAGATTATGGCTGGGGGAAATGTTACAAATTTTTAATTTTCACTCATTGTTTATGTACCAGTCTCAAATCCAAGAGCGATTCCCCGGGCAAAACCCCGGGCATTTGACTTTTCTAAAAACAATTGGTCAAATGACCCATCTGAACTCCAGAATAATGAATATTTATAATGAAAGAGGTCAACCGAGTCAACAGACACAACAGCAAAACCACGTGGCAACTACCGGAAAAGAATGGATTATGAAATCCTTTACCTTGCGACCGCTGACCAACGTTTTTGTCAAAGTCAAATGCCCACCCTGACGGCCTTGTTTCGCGTCAAATGCCCCACTACGCGTGACATGTTATTTACACATAAGTGGAGTTTTACATACCTTTGATTATGTTTATGCAAATGAATCAGCATCGTCTGATAAAACTAAGCTCTGTAAAACGACAGAATAACCCAGCAGCAATCAGTATCTAATTTCTCCTTACAATACCAGTACATTGTAACACAGGTAAGTGTTGAGAATAAACAAAGAAACCAATATTAATTTTGCTCCTGATGGCTTCATACAGTGCAATCACTATGTGTGTGTGATTCCCTTGGAAGCTTAAGATTTTTGTCTTAGCTAAATTATTGAAGTGCTTTTTATGCTCTGTTAACCTATTTCAAAATCAAAGTACCTTAATTTCCTTATTTTAATTAAGTGAGGCGACACTCACCGCTCGCCGCCCTTCCCTGCCTCAGGTAATGTAAGTGATTCCAAAGCCCAAGGCCCTTATAAACTTATCAATGCCACAAGAGCTTACAACAAATAAGATGATATCACCTGTATTAATTATTTTGCTTGAAATAAACCCTTTACCATATTTACTTGAAAGAGCGCGATCTCAGAATAAGTGCCGCACATGACAGCAAAAAATGTTAATAAGTGCCATACTTGAATAATGTGGTGCTTATTCAAGGCACTTGTGTTCAGTAGTGGCACTTAAAACAAAGGGAGTTGAGGGTTTAAATGTCAAATTAGATAATAAAATTTGTGTCACACAAACCTCATTGAGAGTCAAAGAACCGCCTGTCTGTTGCTTACTGGGAGTGTCGCCAAATGGATCGGCACCCAAAATTCCTTTGTCTGCAAATGGATCACTGATGTCACCAAAAGGATCCTCAGATGAAAAAGCCGCAAATGAATCAGACATGTCAGTGTGAAATGGATCCCCACTGCCAAATGCAGTCTCAACTTTCGCTGGAGTAAATGCCGCAAATAAGTCCTCATTTCCAAATGCTATTGGAAATGGTTCTGAGGATGGATTTGTGCTTGCAAATGGATCTAGATTGTCATTTAAGGCCTTGCTATTTGCTGGGTTTTGTGGGAAATCAAAGTCTGTGAAAAAACTGTCACTGAATGGGTCTTTACTTTTCTCTTTGGGAGGCAAATCTGGTACGCTTGGCCATGACGCTGTCCAGTCAGAATTGTCTTGTCCGACCACACCCTTGCTGTCACCAAACTGATTATCAAACAAGTCTGAACCAAAGGGATCTGGAAGTGTCCCATTCCTGTTTGAAGAATCTTCTCCCAATCTTTCATTTAAATCCACCCTTGGTGGAGGGGGTGGTGGTGCTTTCTTAGCACTGCCTTTCTTCCCTTGACGCGGAGAGTTTGATGTTGGAGACCCTGTGGACAAATGTTGGCCCATAGGAGATATTCCTGTTGAAACCGTTGAACTAGAGCTTGATGGCCTGGCTGGGAGAGGAGGTGCTGAGACAACAGGGCGTGGTGGAAGAGGGGGTGGGGCAGTTGGAGAAATAGGCCGTTGTGATAATGACAACATTGGCTCTAGAATCTGGAGCTCTGATGGTCTTTCCCCATCCATTGGTTCTTCTTCTTTGTCTGAGTTATTTTCGACAATGGACACAGGAACCTCATCTTTTGCTTCATTTATGGTTTCATCAGTATCTTCCATATCAACAGTTTCTTTAATGTTCTTATCAGATGGTACATCATTTGATGCAATTTTCTTTGCCCCTGCGGAATCTTCATCTGGACTACTGATTTCAGACTCAGAACTGTTAGCAGTCTCCTCTGGAGCAACTTTGACAGGGTCTATTTCTGGTGGTGGAAAGCTAATCTTGAACTCTTCAAATGGATCTTTGGATGATACAGGCAGCTCTTTGTGTTCTCTGCTAGCCAAGTCAACACCTGCATTACTTTCTGAAAACTTTGAAGATGATGGATTCGTAAATGCTGAATCATCAAACTGTGAAGGATTATCAGGAACTGTTAACTGCAGCACAGATTCCGCATTATCCTCAGCAGCACTGGGCTTATCACTAGCTGACTCTGTTATTGATGACGTGAAGGCGTCAAAAGGTGGAGTGTCAAACTGTGAGTCGTTGCCGTCTGCTGTCTTCCCACCAAAGGCATCATCCCATGTGAAGGCATTCTGAACATGATCTGAAGATTCTTTATCTGTGGCAGGAACTCCTCCAAAAGCATCATCCCAGGAAACAGATGCTGTAGATGCTGCTGCTTTACTTGAATCAGTTTTTGCCTTAATGTCTACATCACCTGAAGCAAAACTTTCTGCCCATGAGAACTGCACCTCTGATGCGGTGGCATTCTGTGTGGCATCTGTCTTGGGTTCATTTTCTGTCTCTTCAAATGCTTTGTCCCATGAGAAACTTGCAGCATTCTTTGTTTCATCTGGTTTGGATTTGTTTTCTGTCTCTCCAAATGCATTGTCCCATGTAAAACCTGCAGCATTCTGTGTTACATCTGTTTTGGATTCATTTTCTGTCTCTCCAAATGCATTGTCCCATGTAAAACCTGCAGCATTCTGTGTTACATCTGTTTTGGATTCATTTTCTGTCTCTCCAAATGCATTGTCCCATGTGAAACCTGCAGCATTCTGTGTTACATCTGTTTTGGATTCATTTTCTGTCTCTCCAAATGCTTTGTCCCATGAGAAACTTGCAGTATTCTTTGTTTCATCTGGTTTGGATTTGTTTTCTGTCTCTCCAAATGCATTGTCCCATGTGAAACCTGCAGCATTCTGTGTTACATCTGTTTTGGACTCATTTTCTGTCTCTCCAAATGCATTATCCCATGAGAAACTTGCAGCATTCTTTGTTTCATCTGGTTTGGATTTGTTTTCTGTCTCTCCAAATGCATTGTCCCATGTGAAACCTGCAGCATTCTGTGTTGCATCTGTTTTGGACTCATTTTCTGTCTCTCCAAATGCATTATCCCATGAGAAACTTGCAGCATTCTTTGTTTCATCTGTTTTGGATTCATTTTCTGTCTCTCCAAATGCATTGTCCCATGTGAAACTCGCGGTTGAGTTTATAACAGACTGACTTTTCTCCTCAACAGGTTCTTCATCTGCAACACCTTTCTTGTCATCAGCACTGACATCAATATTGTGCTGTGACGGAGTAAATGGCTCTGAAGAAAACGCTGCTTCAAAACTGGTTTCTGATGCAAAACCCTCACCATTCTCAGTGACTCCTTCTTTATCTTGAGGTCCTACTGAAGGTGCAAAAGGATCACCTGACGGCAAATCATATTTTGCTTGGTTGTCACCATCAATGGTCTTGACTTCAAGGTCACCAAATGCTGTATCAAATGCTGCAAAAGACTCTGTGAAGAATCCTTGACCAGCAACTGGTTGAATTCTTTCATTGTTGTCTGTGGATGATTCAAATGAGTCAGGGTTGCTGGCAGATGTCTCTTGAACTGTTGTTAACTCAACGTTTTTGTTTTCTTCAGATTTTTCTTCATACCCAGGCTGTGATGGAAAAGAAACTGCAAAATCTTTTGGTTTTTGTGTTTGGTCATCACTTGTATCATCAAATGAGGTAGTAAATCCTGGTTGAACTCCTTCAGTGGTTGCTTTTTGGTTTACGAGAGAACCACTGCGCGAATGTGCACTGCGAGTCTCTGATGATGTTGACGAGACCGAGCCAGTTCTAAGAATCGATACATCAGCTGACGAAGCTACTGACACTGTGTCTGCCATTCCTGATTCACTGGGTACTGTATCGAAAACAGAAGAACCGAAGAATGACATGTCTGCATTGTTGTCGTGATTTGGGAATGGTGAGTCTGGAATAGATGCCTGGGACACTTGATCTGGCTCCTGAAAAGATAATATTTGATATCAGAAGGAGGTAAATTCTTTGGGAGGTAAAACAGTCCAGAAGGGGGTCAACCAAACATGACACCCTTACCAAACCAAGATGCCAGACGCAAAGCCTAAATTACGTACCTTCTCAAAACTCTGTGATTGGTTCAACAGTGTTGTCGTATTGGCAGAATCTTCAGTTGTTGCCTTCTCTTTCTCCTCCACATCTCCTCTGTTATTTTCTGTGTTCTGAGATGATGGTGTAGCTGGAAGAGGGGGACTAGTGGGAACCTAAATACAACATAATCAAATACATCAAGATAAGTAGAGATGTAAGTAGATATGACAGAGCATCAGACAGGATGCGGTGGCATTGTTTCGTATAATTCTCTAACGTCCACATCCTTTGTATCTTCAGAGCATTTTCCGCATAAAAATGACAAATTTGCCCAATATTAGTGATGAAGCAGCTGCTTATCTTCCTCATCAAAGCCAAAGAGATTGATTATTCTGAAGCAGTTTTTTTCCTAAACATTGATGAAAACAAGTCACTTTGAACAATCTCTTTGGCTTTTATGTTTGTTGACGTGTATGTTGGAAAGGCCCAATCATCACTTTTATAAATTGTTTAAATTTCCACACAATATACACTGAAATTCCATAATCCACATAATATGCTCTAAAATTCCTGTATAATTTTTTATTTTTTTCCTGTACCCTATCAAATGGCCTGATATGATTATAGTAATTTTTATGGATGCAAATACATGTATTGAGGAATATACAGATTAGTATTTTTTTTTAATTAACTACAGTATCACGATTCTCAGATATGTTTGCCTGCTTTTGAGACGTCAATAAAACGTCGTATTGTCGTCTCAAAAACCAGCCTGTGATTGGTTGAAAATTTCCCATGGCAATTTAATGGGTTCCTTGCGTAGAAAACCAAAATTTAATATTATCTTCAAAGGAGGGGCAAAAATGTTGATTACTTTGTCAAGTTTGGCAGATAAACAACGCTGTATTCAATGCAATGACCCTTTCTATTGAAAGTTAACGATAAGATGAGTTTAAAAGCTGCTTTTGCTCGTTTTGAACGGTTTGTTTACATTGAGCTATGCTGTGCGCGCGCTATCACGCCGTTATAATTTGAAAAAAGTTTTGGGCTAAAACCTTGACACGTTTGCGTTATTTACTTATTTTTTCAACGTTTGTAACTTTGAAAAACTTCTAAAATATGTTCTAACAAATTTGTTCTATTTCAATGAGCAATTTATAGCGTGAAAAGTCCGTGTTTCTGAAACATTTTTGCTAAACAAAAATGTGATAGCGCATACAAAACGTCGTGTACGTCAGCTCGTGACTAGTAAGAATTTCAGTTTTGATCAGCACAAGTTATCTTTAGTTTTGGTTTCTTTTTGCCAGAAATACAGTTGAATCGTGATACAAAACTAATTTCGATTTTGAGACGGCAATACTGCATTATATTGACAACCAGTTGGGAGAAAATATATTCTCCGTATTGTCGAAGCGACTCCGCCCAATACGGAATATATTTTCTCCCAACTGGCCGTCAATATAATGCAGTATTGCCGTCTCAAAATCGAAATTAGTTTGTAGAATTTTTATGAAATGTAAATCGTTAGGATAAGTAACTATTACTTATTATTTTGGTAATTATTTTATATGGATGTAAGTAGTTAGGATCAGTGATTCTTTATGGACATAAATAATTGGATATTTAGGATTTAGTATTTTTTTTGCAGATGTTAGCAGTAAGAGTTATTAGGTGAAGAGCCTTCTGGTGAAAACACATTTTATTGTTATTATTATTATTATTATTATTATTATTATTATTATTATTATTATTATTATCATGTGTTCTCTACATAATTATGTGTTCTCCATGGGGGCCGGGTCCAAACCATGGACCTAGGGCACCCATGAGGCGCTGGTTGGAGGCCACACTACTTATTATTATTATTATTATTATTATTATTATTATTATTATTATTATTATTATTATTATTATTATTATTATCTTTATTTATCTTTTGATGGCCTGTCAGTGATCAGGGTTCAAATTTTTTATTATAAAAAAGACCACACCATTATGTGCAAAAATAATTTTCTTACTTTATAATGGGTATCTTTTCTTGCGGAAGGTTTTATTGGCTCAGCATATTCATGATCTAGCTGAGGGCTAGGTTTGGCTTGGTTTTTATTTCCATTTTTATATGGCACCTAAAATCAAGACAAATTTAAAGTAAGAATATAGTCTAACTATAATCTTTGGAGGAAAATAATTTAGACTAACTAAATTAAACCCTGGTCAAAATGTTTAGGAAAAGTGAAAAAAAAAATCAACCAAGTTACATTGTTATCCCCTCTCCCCACCCTGTACTGGGGGAAGGGGGTAGGAATTTACTCCAGATTTACTGTGCCTTTCAATAACATGCGGAATTTGAAATTCAAATTTCCACCAACAGTTGTGTTTTACAGTGCCGTCAGTCATCTTAGCTTACCTCTCAGGAAACAGATCTTCACTTCAATGAGTTCAAAAGGTCACGTCTGTGCATTATGATTGGTAGATTTCAATCCATTTTGTTTGTTCTTTTTACATGGTCAGTTGGCTTTCGTATTAATTATGATTGACGGCAGGGAATAATGCAACCGTTGGTGGAGATTTGAATTGCAAATTCCGCATGTTATTGAAAGGCGCATAGTCCCAAATGTTTGTACATGTAGATACATACCTCATAGATTCCATCATTATTTTGAGGGCTACTGGGCTGTGGACCTGGAAACAGAAATGGTAACAATTAAAACAGAAGGTATAAGGTTGCAGAAGGTGAACATTATATCTGTTTTTAGACTACTGCTGCTACAGTTATAATGTACATGTATAGACACCTTCAGGCCCATTCTAGAATATCAGGTAAACTATCAATTAGGTTGCTTAAATGTATGCTCTATAATGATAGCTATAAAAGTACCGTGAACAAGAATTAACAAATAATTACAATAATCCGGCAAATTTTTAACGAAATTTGATGCAATAATGTACTTGGTTCTAATTTTTCACATTATTAACCCTTCAGCTCCCCAAAGTGCCCTAAATAAACATATTCAAGAAAAATTACAAATTTCATTTTGTGAAATATTGAAAAACAAATGGTACCATGCAAAAGTACTGCTGAAGAGGTTTCATTTGAATGGTCACACCATAGGATTTCCTCGACAGACACAAAAGTTAGAACAAATGGTACCATGCAAAAGTACTGCCGAAGAGGTTTCATTTGAATGGTCACACCATAAAATTTCCTCGACAGACCTAAAATTTAGAACTACACTTCATGTCTCCATAATTATTGACTCTGGGAGTGAAATGGTTAAACTACTTTTTTCTTTTAATAAAACAAAAAAATAATAATTACATAACAGTTCTAGTATTTGAAAAAGCTAAAATAAACAGTACCATGACTTACTTTGTATTTAATTTTATTTCATAGCTATTACATTTATAATAATATATTACATGAAAAAATTACTCAATTCTGATTGGCTAAGAGCAGTGCAATTCAAGTGTAACACCAGTGCAATAATTACAAATAAATAAAAAATTGATGCAAAAATGTTTTCCAAAAATTTTTTTTGCAAAAACAAAATTGGCAAAAAAAAACCAACAATTTTGCAAAAAAAAATGATGCCAATTTTTTCATGTATAATTATTAATAAGTAATCATACTGTTTTCTCATTCAATTTGGGATTAATTTGCACTTGTGAGTTTTTCAAAAAGCTCAAATCATGCAATTTGCGCTTTTTGAAAAACTCACTCATGCAAATTAATCCCAAACTGAACTCGAAACCGTATGATTACCTATACTTGTTGATGAGGTTAAAAAAATCATACAAAATGACTGAGTCACAGTTATTTACCATTTGAAACCTGAGCTGGATTATTGGGAACCTGTGGTGCCTTTTGAGCCTTCTTTGATAATCCTGCTTCTTGTCGCAGTTTAAATACAATTTGGAACAGTTCATACAAGGTGCCAGTTACATTTCCAGCCTGTTGGGTCAATTCATAAATTAATCAATTTGAAAACAACTTACACATGGTGAATGATGCAAAACCTAACAAACTGGGGTGTTAGCTTGTGATGAACTAAGGGAGGGTACAGCAGTACCCTATTTCCTCAAATAATAGTCGGGACTGATTATATTGTTTTTATTTTATTTTCATATTATTCAAAGGGGGGGAGCCTTTAAAACATGCAGTATCTGCAGTTAACCAGTATGAGCATGTGCAAATCATAGGACATTTTATAAAGGAAATAGTAAACTTGCTCCTTGTGCTTTGTTGAGTTATATATTGAGCACTTAAGAACTAAAAAAAAAACCTTCAGTTGTGCTTTTAATTCTTTAACTCCCAAGAGTGCCAGTACACCAGTAAAAGTTCAAGAAAAATCCCAAATTTCATTTTTTGGAGAATATTGAAAAACAAATGGTACCATGCAAAAGTACTGCTGAAGAGGTTTCATTTGAATGGTCACACCATAGGATTTCATTCACAGACTCAAAAGTTAGAAATACACTACATGTCTCCATAATTGACTCGTGTGAATGAAGGGTTAAAATTTTGGCATGCTTTTATGACTCAACAATTGGTGTACTATGGTAATGTTTACTATATCCTTTATAATAAAGTGAACTCCCATTAAAATGGACACCCAAAGGACAGTCATGACCACCATTAATATTTAGCATCCATAATAGAGAATCTGCAAAAGTGGCAGTTATTTTCAGTAAAAATGTTTTTTTTCACAACTCCCATCAGGGTGTTCTATATAGCGAAGTGTCTGCAAGGTACGAGTCAATTGTATTGGGACATTTTGTTCAGTTTCTCCCATTTCCCGTCATCTAACAAAATGCAAATTCCTACTGCTTCCTGCCCCATTCTTTTCTAAGTTGCCTGGCATCCCCTTTTCTCTTAAGTTCCCAACCCTTGTGTCGCCGCCCACCTGCCTCAACCTCTATACTCCCAGCATTCTCACCAGGCTGCGGCCTTGCGGGATTCCCGCAAAAACAATTGAGATAGCGCACCAAAAGCCAGGAAGATGCGCCCGTTAGGACGCAGGAGCAAGCTTCGAGTCAAACAGACTTTTAAATGTTTATGAGTAGTTTAATGGTCAGTCGAACACCACAGCATTTTGCTTGTTCAAATGAATAAAAACATTTATCAAAAAATTTAAACCTTTAACCTCGTTAGTCACACGAACGTGGTGAAGGTTTGCATAAGCATTGCTATCAAATCATAAACATCTTGTCTGCCATGTTGGATCAGGTAGGTACTTCATGTAACAGACCTTCATGTCCCTGTAATATTCTTACAGGGCCCCTATTTTTCAGCAGAATGGGCCCTGCGACTCCCCAAGGCAAAATCCTGGTGAGAACACTGTACTCCACACAGTGGTATATATGTTGTAGCAGGTTAAAATTATTTTAGGTTAAAGTTATTTCAAACTAGGTTAATTTTTTTTCCCTTTGTCTGCGATTATGTTAATGAATCTGGGAAAAGGAAAATAAAAATTAACCTAGTTTGAAATAATTTTAACCTACAACCATACATACTTACAGGTTTTTCAGATTTAATAGCATACAGCTTATGTCCAGTGGTGCACGCTTGACTGCAAACATAACCAAACGTTCTCTTGTCTTCTGGATCGTGAGTGATGAATGATATCTTATTGATAGGATGTTCATGTTGAACTTTCTGAAGAACACAATTTTTACCATTACATTAAACAAGGAAACAGTTAACACATCAAAATCAAATTCTTAGAACATAAATTGGTTCAATTTGCTTTAAAGGGACACTGTCACCTTTCAATGGAAACCTTAAAATAATGGTCCAGCTTTGTTAACAAATACTCTACCAGTGCAGAGAAACTAGTATTTGTTATCTTTGGCTGCAGATGGAGGGTAAAGTCGCACACGGGCCACGAATGGCCACACGGCCGGAGCTTAACCCGGTTTCTGTAGCATGAAGCAACTAGGAATATTGCTACTCCCCCCTGGATGGGATGCTAGTCCATCGCAGGGTTACCCCCAGCATTTTGTCGCCGGTACCCATTTATACACCTGGGTGGAGAGAGACAGTGTGGAGTAAAGTTTCTTGTCTAAGGAAACAACACGACGGCAGAGACCAGGCTCGAACCACCGACCTTCAGGTTGAAAGTCCGACATGCTAACCACTAGACCACCTTGCCTCCGCCTTGGCTGCAGATGACCAGGATGGAAATGGATTGCAACTTGAAAAAATTAGCCAATGTTTTCAAATTCCTCCCAAGAGTCATTGAAAAATTGCAGAAAAACTTATTATGGTTTGTTCTTCCTTGAAGAAACCACTTGATATTATCTTCTTGGTGTTCTAAAAGCAATTTTATGTTTAAGAAAAGGTACTTTGACATCTGTATTTCGACCAAAACACAGCAAAATCTGCGTGACAATGCCCCTTTAAGATTCCATAATTTCAGTTGCAATCACTATACTATTTAACAGAGCCAGTATCCAGTGTTGTAATTTTTTCCCCTTTTTTCATTAAATTGTATTTTGATATTAATGTAAATAGCAATCTTTAGGTGTATTTGTATTGTTGTACTACGTTGCTGTGGGAATAAAAGCAAACCATCGCAACACTGGCAGCATATATTATCTTTGCCGGTGCTGGAATTGATAGTTAGTTTTGTGCAGGGTTAGGTTAGGTTAAATTAAAGGTTAAATTAAATTTGGTTTAGTTAAATTAAATTAGGCTATTAAGTTAAATCAAAATGTGATTAATTAATATTTTGATATTTCTCTTTCTTTTATCTCCATCACTTAATTGTTTTTTCCTTTTTGTTTCTTCTCTTCTCTTTTCTTTTGTTTGATCCTTTCTTTTTATTTCAACAAATATAGTGTGTGCAGCATTTTCTGTATAAAAATTGTGTCATCATTTTGACTGGCCTGCCAAGATTAGTTTTTGCTACCTGTGGACCTGTCTTATAAATTGTACAATAATTAACTAATAAGAAAGAAAGTTGGAAAAGAAAGTAGAAAGTTGGTTTACTAACTTAGAACAGACACCACTGAACAAATGCCAACAGCTACCTACGGCTTACAAACGACGTCAACAAAACAGACAAACAATAGACTGAACTCACTGACAAATTTGACTAACAATACGACTACAGAAATTACACTAACAATACACGGATCGAAACACACCTATCACTGACTTGAGTCCCTACAGCCAATAACATCACGGCTAAACTGATCAATGACAGTTATAACCAGACGTATATAACATCAACTGACCATTCACAATTCACATGACTCTGAAGATGACTTCCGCTCAGGTTGTCGAAACGTCAGTCATTGTCAACAACAACGGTTCTTTTCAGAACTACACTCACCCGGACAATCACAAACAACAGACTACTGATACTCCTGGGTTCAAACCATTGACAAAGGTTTTTGTTGTTGTTGTTGTTGTTGTTGTTGTTGTTGTTGTTGTTAGGATTAGGGTTAGCTTACCTAGATTGAATACTGAGTACACATTTTAACCTTGACTGAATACTGATCTTACCCGAGAACAGATATTTTACTTGCAACATACACACTTGTTGAAGAAATTCAAGGAAAATTCAGCCCGATGCTCACCTGACTTTTCTCATCCACTATTCTGATCCCTTTCAAAGTGACGTACATTACAATTTTCTGCTTGTGTTCGCCACTTTCTTTGTGCGATTTTAATGCTTGTGCCTGGATTCCAAGAAGTATTTAAAAAAAAAGGTAGGAGAGAAAGGGAAATTAAATCAAAAAAATATATTGTTACATGACATTATTATTTGAGTATGGTATCATTTTACCATAATAAGACAAAAAACATGAATAAAGTGAAGTTTGGAACCAAGGCAAAATTGGAAGGATTTGTATGGAGTCACAGGGCTCGGAAAAAAAATTTACAGCCTGCCATTGTTTTTTTTTCTTGGCCTGCCACATAATGAAATTCTTACAATTGATGAAATTGTAGTGTTTTTTGAGACAACTCACGTGAAAAATTCTAGACTCCGATCAGGGATGTAGTAGTTTGGGAGATCCTTAATACTTTAACATTTATTTGTTTACATCAAGCCTTAGCAAGACTGAAGAAGTAAAGCATTGTTTTTATCTTTCGTACTTTCGAACTTCTGACTTTGATGCTAATGTGCAAGGATGTCAAAATTTCCTTACCGAGAATGTTTGGTTGCTGAAAATTTATTATGTGACATCGCTATTTATAAATCCACACTCAATCAAATTAAAACACACTGTAAAAAGAACAATTTTAGTTCCTTTTGAATGTTGTACAAGGTCCACTGTCATTATTTTCAATTACATCATAGCCAGACTCCAAAGTCAGAAAGTTTTTTAAAGCAAAATAATATAGATTTTATTCTACACAGTAAACAAACAAAGTCGGAAACCATCAAACCGTAAATATTTAATTAGCACACTTGCAGATATCAGATTAAATACAATGCGCATAAAAGTAAAGTGAACAGGCATGGGATGTCAAGGCAGGCAAAAATATCTTCAAATGAAAATCGGCACATCCGAAGTGTCATTATAAAAGCTTTTATTTCTGTTTTTGTTTTTTAATCAGCTAATTTTTTCCCTGCCTTTCCCGGCAATTTTTTAGCTGTAGAAAACCTTGCAGTAGCCAGCGATATCACCGGTCACCAGTACTTTTTGACAACCCCACTTAACCTGTAATATTTTTCATCGGGGACATTTGATTTGTGGAAAGGAATAGTAGATAAAGGAGCATGGTAGGAGCAGTAGAAAATCAGTTCAGTAAATTTTGCCTGCCATTTTATTATCCATTTGGCAGTTCATCATTATTTTTGCCTGCCAAACCTGAAATTTGGCCTGCCATTTGGCCATTGGCAGGCTGCTATTTTGAGCCCTGAGTCAACAGAGCATAACGGTATCAATATCTCACCCCCAATTAATTGCAATAAGATGCTGATTTTTGGCAAGCCGGCATTTTTTGTCATGCCCTTTCCGAATATATCTAATCAAATCCCATAATTTCACAAATTTAGTTTTTGTGATGTCATCACTTTAGTACTATTATTCGACAGCATTCTGGAACACAAATATGCATCAAAATGAGTGCAAATATTAAAATAATAATAACAAGGAGCCCGTTGGGCTTCGAAATTGGCTCGTTTGGTCCCAGTTTCCACACGGTTTCATTTTAGAGTTCGCAACAAACATCTGGAATCTATCAATATGCACAGTCCAGTCCACATTTACATTTACATTACACAGCCCGCTTCAAGCACTCCTTGGGGACGGACCATTTTATTGTTAAGGTGGTGGTGGTGGTGGTGGGGGGGGGGGGGGGGGGGAGGTTGGGCAATTACTAAAAACAAAATTCCTGCACAGCAAAAGTAAAGAAATAAAAAGTAATGCACGCGAGCCAAAGGAAAAGCAGTTTAATATGGAACAATCCCAAAAAAAAATTCTTGCACAACATCAAGACAACAAAAACAAAATTCATGATCAGAAAAATTGCCCAACACCGCCCCCCCCCCCCCCGTCCCCCTCCCCCCCCCCCAAACAAAAATAAAATACAATAAAATCGTACATCCCTTAGTAGGCTACAATTTCAGGTCTATATATATTTTTTATCTGATCGGTTCGGTACAGTTAGAAAAAATACAAGTTCAGAACTTTGTATCTTATTTTCGCTTTAAAATGTTTGAAACCACCTACTACAAGGAATCAGGATTGTTTAAAGACAGGCATTTTGGAGAATCGGTGATGGGGTTTCGAATAAATAAATAGCCGACCATAGCGTGACATAAATTCGAGATGTTTGGAATTACAACGTGACTCCATGGCGTAATGCTTGAGAATTGTTTACTCAGCAGTTGACGTGCCGGGACGTGTTTTATTCATTCGATCTTAACTCAACTCAATTGATTTGGTTAGAAAAGTTCAACGCGCTTTCTTTTACCAGAATGAAATCACAGCGATTTAATGTTTAACAATTCCGTCGAAATTAGAACGGTAAATATTTCAATTGTAAATTGTCGTTTAGATGACATCACTGATTTTCTGAAAACCGGAAGTAAACTAGGTACGGTGTTGGCCGCAGCAAAATCGATTCCCGGGGCAGGTGACACGACAGAAAAAAAAAAAAAAAAAAAAAAAAAAGAGGGTATTTTAAGAACTGACTCGTCGCAGAGCGACGAGCCAGTTAAAAATAAATATTTATGTAGCACCATTTCTGTCACCATCCAATTACAATCTTCTGACCATGTGCTAGGAAAAACACTTTTAAAAACTTAGATTTATGAGAAGATGTTGTATAAACAATTAATTCCAAGAGATTTTGTGTAATATGACTGGGCATTTTTACTCCTCAATTTTATAGTTTTTCTTGCCTTTTGACTTGTAAAAATATCCACCCCTATTACACAACTTTTATCTTTTGTTAGTTAGCACTGTGCACTGCACCCCTCTATTAACCCCTTCACTGCTAAGAGTGCTCAACATAAAAATTTAAGAGGAAATAATCCCAAATTTTATTTTATAAAATATTGAAAAACAAATTGTACCATGCAAAAGTACTGCCAAAGGGGTTTCATTTGAATGGTCACACCATAGGATTTCGTCAACAGATTCAAAAGTTAGAAGCACACTACATGTCGACTCTGGGAGTGAAAAGGCTAAATTATAATTTTTATTGCATTGTACTTCTTTATTTAAGTTAATTATTTTTATATTAAACTTGTAATCCATCCTGGACAGGATTTTGCAAGTTATAAATGTAGGTGTAGAGAGAATGCAATGGAAAATGAAACATTTCATTGGGATGTCATTGTTTGCTGTCAGTATTCTAACCACATAAATATTTTGATCAGCTGATTAAGTATTTGTTGAACACCTCATCTCATGTTTAACAATAACATTAATGGTAGTTTTGCTATTAAGACCTCATTAGCAGTATGATCTACCTTTAATTTCTTGATTGCCTCAGCGCACATGGAATCCCCTCTGGCACGCTCAACATCCGCGGCTCCAACAATCTGTTGAGGAAATAAAGAACCACTCTTCGACAAATTTGCGCCTGAGAAATGTACATTACACCGGCATGTGGTCCTATGTTTACACATTTTTATTGTTTTGCAAAAGGTCTATTTGCTGTTCTACTAAAATATTCCCCAGAAAGACACTTGGAAGATATTTCGATACTTAATACCAAACATAGGGGGGAAAGGCTTAATTTCTAAATTTGAGATAAAAATCAAGGAAATGTCGAAAGATCTACGAAGGACCAAACCTTGCACTTGAACTTCACGCCATCTCCGCGAAATCGCTGATCGTTTATCGAAGCTTCCTTTCCTAAACATATAACAAAATAACCAGCTGTTAAATAGACAATTGCATCAAAACACCTTGCACCGTTTATGAAGTGGGACAATGAATAAACCAAATCAGTTCAGCACTTGAAATGAGCGCATAGGTGGTTCGAGAGGAATGCAAGACAAGACAATCCTTAATAGATAGGAATATTTGATAAACAAGGTGGGAAAATGCCTCTAAAATGTACGGCAACATATTAAAACCAGCCCAAGGCTTCGTATACCAAAGTCTGAAAACCAAAGAACTTAAAAGCATGCAGGGATTGATGTAAGCTTACCTTTAATTGATTTAGTTTTTGATGGCGCTTTTCCTTTGCCTTTCGCTGCCTTCTCTCCCGAAGACATGATTGCAGAAATGCCCTGTACAACTTAAAAAAGTCCAAGAAAACTACATCACCAGGCCGGTATGAACCAACACGTGCTTGTAAGAAGGTTTCTGACCAAATAACGCAGAGAAATCGGACGAAAAACTTCTAAACACGCGCAGTATCAGATATCAATTCGGCCATTTTCTACTTCTCGCGGGTGCAAGATGATGCAATTACTGTCGGGGGAGGGGACAAAATCATACCCGGCGTCAAATTAATTCATCTGATAAACAATGTGACTTAAGTGAAGAAGCAGCTTTAAAATATATTTTGATATTTTTTTCTTCGAAGGAAGATCAATATTACACAAAGAATTACACACCATCAAAAAGGAGAAAAAGATGCTCGAAACCTTACCCCACACCCCTAAGTATATTTTTGCGCCAACAGTAAAAGCGGTATTTCCACAAAATCCAAGATGGCGTCTGGCGGGAAGGTTGATATTTCCCAACTTCGAAACCTTGTTCGCCAATATATAGACATGCATCTGTACAAAACAGCATTATTTTGGGCAGATAAAGCCGTTTCGTTGTCCAATGGAGACATTCAAGACGTTTACTGGTTTGCTCAAACGCTATTTTTGACCGGTCAGTTTCACAGAGCAGCTAATACTTTGAAGGGTAAGGGAGTCGTCCAAACGACTCTTGCCTGTCGCTATCTGGCTGCAAAGTGCCATGCGGAACTCAAACAATGGCAAGAGGCGCTGGAGATCCTAGAAATGGAGCAGAAGGAGTCGGGAGACAAGGATCTTCCAACAGAGGTGTGTTTTGTTGGAAGACCCAAGAAACTTGAAAGTGCGGTTTGCTTGCTGAAAGGCATGGTCTATGAGGCGATGGATAACCGAAGTTTGGCAACAGAATGTTATAAAGACGCCCTCAGAAGTGACGTGCATTGTTTTGAAGCCTTTGATCTGCTTGTTTCTCATCATATGCTTACTGGCAAGGAGGAAAGAGAGCTTTTGATTTCTCTTCCTTTCTCAGAGCAGTGTATGGCGGAAGAAGTAGATCTCCTCAAATTCTTGTATGAGAGCAAGACAAAGAAGTATAACAAACCAATTGACCCCAAGCTTCCACCCGGTCTGGAAAGTCTCAACGATAACCTGGATATAGTTACTGGGATGGCTGAGCGACACTTTTACAACTGCAGTTACAATCTTTCGTATAAGATGACCTCGGCTGTCCTCCGTTCAGATCCTTACCACGAAGCCTGCTTACCCATTCATATCACATGCCTTGTGGAATTGAAGAAAACTAATGAACTGTTCTACCTAGGACACAAGTTAGTTGACAACTACCCACAGAAGGCTGTAGCTTGGTATGCTGTTGGCTGCTATTACTATGTCATTGAAAAGTATGAGCAAGCACGCAGGTATTTCAGCAAAGCTACAAGCCTGGAACGCGTTTATGGCCCAGCATGGCTTGCATTTGGTCATGCCTTTGCAGCCGAAGGTGAACATGACCAAGCAATGGCAGCGTACTTCACTGCTTCCAAGCTGATGCCACGCTGTCACTTGCCACTTCTCTACATTGGCCTTGAATATGGCAAGACCAATAATGCTAAACTGGCAGAGAGATTCTTTCTTCAGGCATTACTTCTTTCTCCAGATGATCCATTTGTAAAACAAGAAATGGGTGTGATTGCCTTCCAAAATGGAGATTACATCTCAGCTGAAAAATACTTCAAGGAAGCGCTACAAAAAGCACAGATCAGTAGCGGGGAAGCCCTGTCTGAAACCTGGGAAACTCTGCTCAGTAACCTGGGCCATGCTTGCCGCAAACTGGAGAGATACCAGGAAGCATTGCGGTACCATAAACAGGCACTGATTCTAGTTCCAAACAAAGCGTCCACTTTCTCTGCCCTTGGGTTTGTGTATAGTCTTCTTGGAAATCATCACGAAGCTATTGGCTACTTCCACAAAGCAGTAGGTATTCAGCGAGAGGACACATTTAGTGTTCACATGTTGGGAGAAACTCTTGAACAGCTCACTTTGGAGGTTGGCATGGAAGTGAAAGAGGACAATGAAATGAGCATGGAAATGGATGAGCGATCAGACGAAGAAAGTGACTAAATCATAACATAGTAACTGTTACCAGTCAGCTAGGGGAAAATGGGGGACCTTGTTTCCCCCTGGGATCCTCTCCCTCTTCTGTTCCCCTTCTCCATATGTAGATTTACATCATAACATAGTAACTGTTACTAGTCAGCTAGGGGAAAATGAGGGCTTTGTTCCCCCTGGGATACTCTCACTCTTCTGCTCCCCTACCTTATCCTAATGCAGATAAATCACATTATAATTCAATACATTGATACACTGCCCAAATATGGTCAAAAAGTTATCAATATATGCTATGTCTACATGACGTATATCGGACGAAGGAGGTAAATTTCGCATTTTGACAAGAGAATGCAAAAATGACAGACCGGCCTCAATATTTTTTCTTCAAACTGTGCTTTGTTATCAATGTGTTGAATTATATAGCGCTCAAGCTTGCATGATATCGCCTAATTTTAGCATGCATGCTTTCATGCTATAATAGTTAAATATAGTAACTGTTACTAATCAGCTAGGAGGGAGACATGGGGGACTTTGTTTCCCCCCTGAGTTTCCCTCCCTCTTCCTGCTCCCCTTCCTTCTCCCTATGTAGATAAATCATAAATATATATCACTAATTATTGCTGCTAGTCAACTAGGAGGAGGAAATGGGCAGAGGGCTTTGTTTCTCCCTGGGATCCTCAACCCTCTTCTGCTCCCCTTCCTTCTTCCTATGCAGATAAATCATAATATAGTAACTGTTACTAGTCAGCTAGGAGGGGAAAATGGGGGACTTTGTTTTCCCCTGGGAACCCCTCCCTCTTTTGCTCCCCTTCCTTCTCCCTATGCAGATGAATCATAATATAGTAACTGTTACTAGTCAGCTAGGAGGGGGACATGGGGGACTTTGTTTTCCCCTGGGAACCCCTCCCTCTTCTGCTCCCCTTCCTTCTCCCTATGCAGATGAATCATAATATAGTAACTGTTACTAGTCAGCTAGGAGGGGAAAATGGGGGACTTTGTTTTCCCCTGGGAGCCCCTCCCTCTTCTGCTCCCCTTCCTTCTCCCTATGCAGATGAATCATAATATAGTAACTGTTACTAGTCAGCTAGGAGGGGGAAATGAGGGACTTTGTTCCCCCCCCCCCCCCCCCCTGGGTTTCTCTTCCTCTTCCTGCTCCCCTTCCTTCTCCCTATGTAGATAAATCATAAATATATATCAATAATAATTATTGCAACTAGTCAGCTAAGAAGAGGAAATGGGTGGAGGGCTTTGTTTCTCCCTGAAATCCCCGCCCTCTTCTGCTCCCCTTCCTTCACCCTAAGTAGAAGTTTGCCTGAAAAAACAGTGCCATTTTTTCATATTCCATACTAAATATTCTGTTCAAAAAGTTTGTTAAGACATTTGTTTCACCAAAATTACATTCAATGAAAAAGTGAATTTTAAGACCAGAGGCACTGAGAGAAGATGGTAATCAAGTTCAACATTATCAGGGCATTTAGAGGAGAAAGATAACGTTAGTTTAGCTAGCTACAGCTGTAGGTTGAAATATGGGTGCTCGTTTGTGGGGTCTGGAGGCTATAAATTGAGCATAATTAGAGCATGGTTCCTACAATCTTGAAAAGGTCTTGAATTTTAGCAGTCGTCTTGACAAGACCTTAATTTGGTTAAGGTCCTTGAAAAGTACTTGATTTCTTTATTAGGTATTGCAAAGTCCTTGAAATTTAGGACTTCGTGTGCGCCCTATCACTTTTCTGATAAATTAAACGATTTTGCTCCGACTTTTTGCTTGCGACTTTTAAAATCCGAAAATAACTAGCGAAAATGTTGGCATAATACGTGAATGTGTACATGAAGCAAAATTGTAAACTTTGCCTCAATTTCATGCACTAGGGGACAGAGTTTCGATTTCGTAAATAAAACGTAGTCCTTGAAAACTATTTTTTGTCCTTGAAAAGTGCTTGAAAAGTCCTTGGATTTTATTTGTCTGAAGTTGTACGAACCATGTAGAGGTAACATGTAATGTTAGGCATTTTTTATCATTATTTTTCTGAGCGATGCCTCGTCAGGTTTGACACTTTAACTCCTAGAGCCACTTATGGAGTCATGTAGATATTGGGGGGTTTGAATTATCAAGAGTCTACTATAATTATATTTCTTGAACAAGATGTTATCGCATGAAACACATCTTTTCTGACATACAATTTTTTATTTCATTGGGTATGAGGAAATCTCCTTAGCCAATGTTTTGCGCAATGTCATTTGTGTCTTACAGCTTTCAACAGTAAAGCCAGTCTACTGCTGTCTCTTACAGAGTAAAGTTAAGTAAAGTTTAATTTCAACATCATTGCAAATCAATGAATTACAATGTTGTTATAGACAACAGGGGTTCATTATCTTATTTGTAAATGTAATATAATTATTCTATAGGCCCAGATTTTGATACACAATGAAACACTGCATCTAACATTGCACACAAAATTGTGTGTTGTCTTTGTGTGCGTAGTGTTGCATGGTGTGTTTCACCCTTAAATCTAAGTGCATGTTGTATTATGGCTTCTTTTCGAATTGTGCATTTGGCAATGTGTTTTAAAATTGTATCAATGCATGTTTTAGAATTGTATCAAATAAAAGGTACTTATTGCAAGTTAATCAAAATTATAACCTTCCTTGCTGCTTTTCAAACAGTTTTTATTAATTTGAGTAGGTAACAAGCAAAGTACAAACTGCAACACATGTAAATAGGCTTCAACATATCACTAATAAAAGAAAGTAAACCTAAAAAAGTGGTGTCGAAACATTTAACCTTATTCCCTGATTGCCTCTTAAGTCTACTGATGAGACACAACAAGTGGACATTACGTGGGGTTACACAGACCATGGGAAATGGCATTTCCTGTAGGTTAAGTTTAGGTAAATTTTACCTTGGGTATTCAAACACCCAAGGTTTTTACCACAATAAATGTCGTGGTCACACATACTGGATGTATTTTCCTGTGGTAAAAATGTCATTTGCTGCGGCAATAGTGTACCATGTAACCACACCCATTATTTCTCCGATACTTAGGATGTTTTTAAAGTTGTTAATCAGCTTTTAGCCAACCACTTTCAGCTGGTTGTGGAATAAGAGGTTCCTAGAAGTGCTAGAAGTTTCCGAAAACAAATAATTTTACAGAACAAATAACAAAGCTCAACCTACATGTAGTTTCTCAAAGCTACAATTAACATTTTTTTTTGGTAAAGAAAGTGAATATTTAGTTAACTTTTCAGTGAAACATTACTACTTGTGGTTGTATAACTGGTTGACAGAGTATTGACCACTTCTCTCCCAGCATCAAATATCAAGTCAAAATGTGTTTCCTTTTCTGTATGGATGGAATCCTACTGTAGGACTTAAAAAATTTAATTAAAGCTACTTGGATCTTGGGTTACTAATCCCAACATTTTTTCTTTTTGTGATATGAAAGGGGCAGATCCAGGGGAGGGGTTTAGGGGGTTGCAACCACCCCCCTCCCCCTCTCCCCTTTTTTTTTAAACACTCATCCACACTTATCTGAGAGCCTGGAACACTGGCTTTGTCATCATCATCATCATCAGCAGCAGCAGCATCATGTATTTTGTTTTTCTTTAAACTACATAAACTACAAGCTTTCTATTAAGCTTCCATTAGAAGCGACTAAAGTATATTTCTTTTATACATTTTGTTCACTTGATATTCCTCACAATTCTTCTGCAGTGTGCAGTTTTCATTTCTAGCATCGCATTCTCCAGCTCAGACGTTAGATGAATCAAGTTGACAGGGTCAGTTTGCAAAACATCTGCAGACTTCTTCTCTCCTTCCTTTGTATGCAATCTCATTATCACCACAGGATTTGTTTGATGCTGCAGTGATCTACTGGCCAACTCTACATCGAATCTCCACTCGAGATCATGATAATGTGGAATTCCCAAACTCATTTCCCCAAGTATGCTTCTGATCTCCTTGCGATTGGCCAAATACATCTTCAACAATGCACCGATCACTTCTTCGGAGAATCCCAGCGTCATAACAGAATCCTGAAAGTCTATTTCGCCAATCATCAAGCGTGAACTTTCCGTCAAAACATGCTGCAAGCCGCTGATTCCATTTTTGATTGTGTTCACTTCAACCCCCAGTTTTTGGGCCGCGGTTTGGAAGAGCTTTGGGTTTGACGAGCCTTTTAGAATGGAATCCAGTGAAATTCGGGCAAACTCTAGGACTATATCGATGTCTAAAGATGTCAGAAACTTCAAGTGCTCCTTCTGCTCTTCAGAAAGAATCAAAAGCATATTAAATTGAGCAAAAAAGGCGAGCAAATTGTTTTACTTCAGCAAGGAGTTTTTGACAGTGCAGAACAAAACGAAAATTCCTGGGTACTAGACTTAGCTTCCGCGCTTTCACTAAACCAAAATGGCGGCCCGATTTTCGAGTAATGGCGTTTAGTAGTTTGTCTCGTAGCCTATGAACAGGCTCTCTGGTGGGATATAGGGCAAAAAAAAAAAAAACGGCGCACGGGGAGGGGGTGGGTGAAAGGAAAAGGGAGGGGGAGAGCCTGTCGACGAATTATTGAGGCCGCCATTCCGCCCCTTTGTAATTAACCTGTCGATTATTTGTCAACAAGATCATTATCAGTGGTTGGTTGCGCTGGAATGGCACTGGAATGTAAATAGTCGCGCACGTGAAAATGAAAAGTCGCGGGAACGAATAATCACGGCATGAGAAATTTAACGATCCTCACACTTTCAAAGCGATAACAAACTTTAGCCGATTAGTATTTATCTTGCAACAAAAGAGAGCCAGAGAAACCGCAATGTATGCCAAAGAGCTAGCACCAAACAACGGCATAAAGAAATATAATTCTAACGGCTCTGTACAGCATTAAATCCTCCTATCAATTTGAGAGATATTCCGCCGAGATCAAAAGATCAATATCATCGAAGAGAACAAATTCATAACTGTGATCTAAAGGCGCATTTCTCTCTTTAATCTTACTGGGAAAGCTTTATGCTTTTTAAATACTTTTTAGCGATGAGTGAGACTAGTTTTTAGCCTGTTTTTTTTTTTTTTTTTATAGAGAGTCGCTTAAAGACATGTTTGAAGGTTGTACCCATTTTTGAAGGCTTAAAATCAACAGGAGACGTGTAGGTCTGTCTACCCCATTTATAACCATACGCGTAGTCTTTCTCAGCTTCTTCTTCCCCTTAACCAATAGCAAATGCTTTGAGTCCCAAACGTGTCATCTCCTCGACTTGATCCTTCATAATGGAAACTAGTGGCGTTACAACAATAACGGTCGTTCTTTCCAACTTCACCACAGCTCTTTCAGGACACGACGGAGAATTTCAAAGATTAAACTTTTTTCAAATCCAGTCGGAAGAATGCCAAATACATCATGTTTCTCCGCTAAAGACTTCAAGCAGCGTTTCTGCTCTTCTTTTAAACCTGTAATATGAGGGAAATCCCTCAGAGAATCGCCCATGCTTTTTCAATCTGATCGATTGAGAACCGGACGTCAAACATGTTTCTATTTTGCGGTGCGATATGCAAATTTTGATCGCATGTCGGCGCGCGGATATCAAAATGACCGCAAACTTGTCAACAGAATGTGTCAACAGTCGGCGATCTGACCAATCAGCGTTTGCACTAGAATCTAGTGCACAGTTGGTGATCTGGAACGGCGGCATCAGTGGTTTGTCTACAGGCCTCCCCGCCTCTTCCCCTCTCCCCAGTTTTCCCGCGGCTCGCTTCGCTCGCCGACTTTTCTTTTCGCCGCCATCTCCTTTCGTCATACCCCCACAAGGAGGCCTGTTCACAGGCTAATGAAATTTAGGTAAATCCCCAGAATCCCATACATTTCCTATAAAATTACAAACGGTCATTATGTTACACAAACAGATTGTATGGGCTCCCTGTGATCGAAACCATGAAACATTATGCGAATAGCTAGCGATTCAAGTGGTGAAAGTTTGTATGGAAATTCGTGTGACAGATTAAAAGAACTGCTTTCAGTGCTTGGTTGTTCTCCTACATCAAACCGGTACAGATTAATTTTGTGGATGATCTGAATCGCCTTTGGCTGTTGTTGTTTCGAAGAAACGAGTATTCATCCAGTTTGTGGATTGTGTTGGATCAGATTACATTTGCATGTTTGTTACTTGGGCGTAGCGACCGAGTATAAAAATGCAGTTTAGTCGTCTACAAATGTGCAGTATTGCGCAACTCTGGGGACGGCAGGATTGTTCAAACCTTCACCGCGGTCACACGTCCCAGGCGTTTTTCGTTTTATTTGGTGGGATTCATTTAGTAATAAGTGGAAACGTGGGCAAGAATGTATAAAATAATTAGTTTATGTAACTATCTTTTCATCATTCGGCTCAAAATAATGAGCTTCTTTTCGATCGTTGAAAACCTGATCAAAACGCTTCGTGCCTGAGCAAAATTTTGTTGGCATATGGCGCCGACAGTTCTGCGGTTCATAGTTTTCAAACGCTTAGAACTTTTTTTAGTAAACTTTCAAAACGTTTAGTGAGTTGACAGTGTATTGTTAATATACGGAAACTTTTAATAAACAGTGAAAATGACAACCTTAACTTTGAAGTACTTTGGTTAACTTTTGCCAATTTCTCTCGTTTGACCGCGGTGGAGTACATACCTGTTGTTTGTTGATGCGAGGCGAACGTCACAAAGTGCGAGTTGTGTTTTCTCTGTTGCATAACAGTTTCATATTCAATATGCGTAAGGAAATTACTCAAGAAGACACTGCGAAAGTATTTGACACTCGCGATTAATTCTACGATACCTTCATGACGGAAACCCGCTAAAACATGTTTAAACGAAGATGAAGAAGATAATTTAGACGAATACATACATAGCGCTTATTTAATAAGAAGTGAACAGTGGACAGCGAAGGAAGAAATATAAGCGTGGTAGGAATCCCAATTAATTTCACTTCTTTCGGTTGTTTGCCTTTCATTAATTTTTATTTCGTGAAGTTGAAGGAACAGAACAGCCAACTGAAACTTTGGGTGCAAAAATTCACCGCCGAGAGAAGATGTAAACAATGCACGCAGTGTCTTGCGATACGTTTCTTGCGAGTTTCGCTTCCGCTAGTGAATGTTTCTCGAGCGAAAATAACCTTAAAGCGATCACTTTTTAATAACTTTTTAATAACCATAGGCAGGCCATGGCCCTACAGCTCACGATTTCTAAATACATGACATAGTGATACTGGGCGCCCCTTTGTTATTTATGTCTATCAAGAGGAGTCATGTTGTCCAGTCAAAACCGTCTTAGATTTCTCTTCTACGAGTGTAGGTTTTTGTCGAGTGTCGAGGGTCGAGAGTAAAATGTCGAGGGTCGAGGGTAAAATGTCGAGGGTCGAGGGTAAAATGTCGAGGGTCGAGGGTAAAATGTCGAGGGTCGAGGGTCAAGGCAAGGGTCGAGGGTAAATGTCGAGGGTTCAAAAATGTCGGCGATTTTTTTTTATTTTGCACTCGGAATGAAT
>JAJGOT010000075.1:77500-82500 GCA_022457155.1 Cladopsammia gracilis
GAGCCATGAACTGGGTGTGAACGTTGGCTGTGCGATGTCTACAGTGTGGTACCAACAACTTTTTAATCTAATTCTATGATGTTTATATAAAAAAAATATGAATGGGAAACGAACAATGCAGACAACCCATAAACAAACCCAGTTTTGCTTCTCCACGTGTGAATTCAGTTCTCTTAAAGCTCTTTAGAGTGCCGTCGCGTTAAAAAGGAGATCCTGATGTTCTTAATCTTGAACAGGGTGTTATATTTGGGCCGCACTCTTAATCAGGGTCACGAAAAAAGGTCTCTTGGAGTAGAGAAGGGAACAGATTTTGCCTTAATCCCCCGCGGGCTTTATAAATCAGCACGAGTAGCGGGAAATTTCATCAGTCACGTTTAGAAACTGCGAAAAGAACACTTGCTTGTTCAGTTAAGTTAAGTTGTTGAGTTGTATCACATAACTTCACACTTGCAGTTGTGATTAATTAAAACGATCATTACATCATCACTTGATGATCGACCACTCTAGTGTGCAGTGCGCGGGTACTTTTACGTTTCGGGGGAATGTCAAAAAGAAAATATATTTGGATGTTGTGTCGGGTCGCCTGGAAGAGGCCTCCTCAGGTGGCCCAAGTAGTTCTTCTGAGCAAAGCTGGCTGAGGAAGTATCAGCAGGAACTGAACGAAGAAGACGCACTGCAGAAGGCCATCAAAATAAGCAAGGTACAGTCAATTAGGGAACGTCGTTATATCGGGGTTGTGTCACATTATCTTCGTTCTATAGGAAGCCAAAATGCAGTTTAGATTGCCCTTTTCACAATTACAACTATGACTGAAGCAGAAGGTAAATAGTTGCTGATTTCACTAAAATTAGTCGAAATGGTCTTTTAATCGAAAGAGGCACCTCAGCCACACCTCGCGCACAATCCAGTTTACGGCCGTTGGCCAGTTCGCACAATTTTTTTGTCGGGAACAAATTTAAGCCATATTTCTACAAAAAAATTATTTTGGCAATCGAAGAAAACAAAACGTACAAGCTAAAGAGTTCTATTGTTGTTGTTGTTGTTGTTGTTGTTCATTGACGATTTGATCAGGGGCCGGATTCACGAAACCCTCCTCAGTTAAGACATATCCTAAGTATTGTTTCTTAACAATAGTCTATTGTCATTCCAACAACAGGCTATTGTTAAGAAACAATACTTAGGATATATCTTAACTTAAGAGGGCTTCGTGAATCCGGCCCCTGATTCACTGGAATACACAGAGACGTGACAGCAGGGCAGTGCTTGTTCTGCCAATCTGCATATACAGCTTTTTCTGATGGCCCATAAAAATATGGTCGTATTAACGGGGTGGTCGGGTTAAACAAGGTTTCTCAGATAGGGAAATCAGGGCTGAATGAGCGCTTGTTCGTGACTCCGAAACTGGGTGGTCCTTAAGGGGTGTCCCGAAAACTCAGACTTCAAATCTCAGACCCGGAAAACTCAGACCTGGAAAACTCAGATCAGATCTCAGACTGGAAAACTCAGACTGGAGATCTCAGACCTGCTGTTAGTATTTCCCTGTTTGATCGACAGCGATGCCGGGGAAGATAAATCCCGGGGGAGGGGGGTACTTTGCAAATTTTTGGGTGGGGCTGTGCCGCTGGGACTCTGCATTTTGCAACCCTATACTAGACTAAACACCGAAAAACCCTACCATATCCTAGACCTATTCCAGACTCGCTATCTTTCAGAAACTCGTTCACTATCACAGTTATAGTTAACAGGCCCGTGGAGGTACCCCCTATAATGGACTATACGGGGATGCTCCGCCCGAAAGGGGTACCTTTTTGAGGCTGGAGGTATATGAAAGGGTAGGGATTTTACAAGTTAAAGTATATGAAAGGGTAGGTATTTCACGAAGTATAGGAAACGGTAGGGAAAACACGAGTTGAAGTATAAAAAGTGTAGGGAAAACTGCCATTTAAGTATTATAAAAAGGGCCTTTCAAAATATATCAAACAGATGCACGTAAAGGCTATATGAAAAGGGTACCATTTTCAATGAAAGCTTGAAAGGGGTACCATTTTTAATGAAAAGTATATGAAAGGGGTACCTTTTCTGTCAAAAACGGTATATGAAAGGGTAAGGGCTCGGACCTCGGGGCGGAGCATACCCGTACAAAACTTTGTTGAGTACCCCCCCCCCGGGGTTAACAGGGGGCAGTAAAAATGCCGTACTGCCCGCCATACCGATTTTTAAATGTCATTTGCCAGTAAATCTTGTCTAGACTGAATTCTTCACGCAACTGATCAGTTTCGAGGAAAATGATACCCTATTCTAGACCAAAAATCTCTGATTACTATACCCTATCCCAGACTAAACTGCTTGAAAGCCATACCCTTCACAGCGGCACATACCTAAATAGCTCATTTATGGGAGTACCCCCCCCCGGCCAACTTCGCCGGATTTGCTATTCGTACGGGAGTCGAAAGCTTCCGAAAATTTTCGATGTTATTCTTCACTTTTGCCAATCCATAATATTGTACGTTTGTTTAGATTCACGAAGCGCTTCTTGTGAGCGATGTTTATTCAGCTACGTGTCACGAACGAAATGAGTCGCTCGCGTTGTATACAGACTCGGCAAATTATTAAGCCAAATCGACATCGTTTACCAGAAGCGCTTCGTAAAACTAAACGAACATTTAATATTGTGGACCAACAAAAGTGAAGAATAACATCGCAAGTTGTCGAAAGTTTTGGACTCCTGTACGAATAGCAAATCCGGCGAAGTTGGCCGTACGGGAGTTACGCGTCACGAAGTGTCACGAAATGAGTCACTCGCTCCTGTACTCGCGTAGTATACGAGTCTTATAGCCAAATCAACATCGCTTACCAGAAACGCTTCGTAAAACTAAACGAACATTTAATATTGTGGACCAACAAAAGCGAAGAATAACATCGAAAATTGTCGAAAGTTTTGGACTCCCGTACGAATAGCAAATCGAAGTCCGCCTGCATAGTTCGGGTGTCGTACGAAATTTATCCCTTTCTAAATCACTGATGATGGATCACGGTGGCCGAATGAATGACAGCAGAAAGGCCCACGGTTCAAAGCTCGCTTGTGCCGTCCATTTCTTTTTTTTTTTTCTTTTTTCTTCAGACTGAACATTATGAAAGTGATCTGCTGTATTTTTCCTTTTCTTTTTTTCCGTCTGTCAAAAAACCTTACGTTTAATTTTAAAAAAATATTAAACCGTGTCAGTGTGAAAACAGAACATAAGCTTACCACAATATTGCGTTACGCGTTAGCATTTACGTGTTGGCTCTTAAAAGCCTTTGATTACTTTTATTACAGAAAACAAATTATAAGTTAGCCAGCTGGGAACTTCAAATTGATCGTTATTCGCACGTCCAACAAGAGCATGAGTGAAAAACCAGTTACGGGGAGTAAACAATTGTTGTTGGCTGTGAAATGAGAACAATGCTTGGGAATGTAAAATTAACACTTTTTCACCCGTGAAAAGAGAACAGACGGTCTATTTTCTGTAGAAATGATCTGGATCGTGCATTAACCACTTTTAAGTTAAAAAAAATGAAAGCAACGGTAACTCAAACTTAACTCAAACTTAACTCAAACTCAACTCAACTCGTAACTCGGTCATTAGTATCTCTCGTTTACACTTGCGACAAAAGTTGCATTGGAGAGCGCGACAAAAATCGCATCAAAAATCGCATGTGTAAACGGGCCTTTATGCGAACTTGAAAAATTACAAAAAAGTGCAGCCTGTCTCATGACTGATTCTCATTGAAACGTTAGACTCCTCACACTGATCCTATCTGATCTAAACTGGCAAAGCTTGGGTGTTAGACGTGCAAATAAGTTTAAATGCTTTATCACAAGACAATGAATAGTCTAGTTCCTGGATACATCTCAATTTCTCCTGGGTACGTCATCAAATTTGTCCAGGCGAACACTAGGATTATTACCAACAAGAAATACCGCTCGCCAGCAAGAGAAGCCTATCTCATTCAAAAAGGAAAAACTCTTACACCTAATGGCCTAAACAGAGTGAACAATGAAGTACATAATATTCACTGGAACTAAAATTGGCAAGATTCAAAGACATCCTCTGCATATCTTATTGACCTTATTGTATCACCCTTAGAAGCGATCAGGTTAACTTGTATATTGGATCTACCTTGTATACCGTCAATCATCTTGTTATTTTCCACCCAGCTCGGTTTTCTTTGTTCTTTCAGGGAAATGTATTCCATAACCCAACAGTTTTATCAATATTTTATTTTCAGATCCATTTTTATCTCAAGTCATTGTAAATATTTTTATCGATAGTAATTCAATTTACGGATTCATTCATTCATTCATTCATTACTCCGTTCATTAAAGTGTCTGAAAAGCTGGTGGCGGCCTTTGATTGTTACAGGGGAATGCGGGGGCTGAAAACAATAGCTGATAACAATTGCAGAACAAAGGGTTATATATTCCCCTCGCCATATTCCCCTCTTATTCCTACATAATTAACTTGCCGAGTCGCGACAAAAGGCGAAATGTTGATAACATTATTCGATGGTTTCGTACCTCGATTTAGGTTTCGGGTCTTCAATAGTGTATGACGCCTCGGTTTACGCTTGAACCTGAATATTTTTCCGCCGGTTTCCCTTGGTTTGCTAATCTGCTCTACGTGTGAAATTAATCCTTCAACTTACTTATACTTAGCTCTGCTACCGCAGCATTGAGCACTTTATGCCAAGGTAGACTTTACCTCCTCCTCCATATATATATATATATATATATATATATATATATATATATATATATATATATATATATATATATATATATATATATATATATATATATATATATATATATATATATACAATTATGTATACAATGTGCCCTCCCGGTTGTTACCATAATGGCTTTATGGCAACTCCTGAACTTGGGCACAGGATGTACGGTTACACATTGTTGGATTGCATTGTGGAGTCACGAGAGTGCTCAAACTGCGAGCAGTGAG
>JAJGOT010000075.1:87500-150000 GCA_022457155.1 Cladopsammia gracilis
GCCAAAATAAAGAAGACATTTTAAGTTGATTGATCAGCCTTACAGTTTTGTTTAAAGTTTGTTTAACAAGTCCATTGCTTATCTTGATCTACACAAAGATCTGGCTACAATTTACTGCTGTTAATTATTGTCTAAGTGGTCCTTGCACGGTTTACAGAAGTCACTGGTGTTGCTACTCGATCACCTGGGTTTAAACCACCGCACTTTCTAAAATGTCTTGAATGTCACACAAGAACGTAGATAAAATGTTTACATTTTAATATGTTTTTTGAAACACGGCAGATTAATGCACTTATTCTGGACTACGACACTGTACAGTCTTCGTGTTCTATCAGGGTCTGTAAGGGGTTATACGGTAATCTTTCCGGACAATCTCCGCAATGTTACGTTCATGTGACAGGTGGTGTAAAATACAAAATACAGGGCCACTTTTTAACCTTAATTACATAACTAGCTCGGCCATTCACTCGACTGACGAACCGCCGAGCAGGCGAGCCACCAAAAACATATACCTTCCTAAACTCGACTGGCGAGTCACCGAGTCGGCCAGCCACCGAGCAGACGAGCCACTAAAACATAAACAGTTTTAAACACTAAACTCGGCTGGTGATTCAACGATCCTTCCAGCCATTAAAACATATACCTTGCTCGTTCTTTAAACATAAAACTCGATTTAATATTTACGACGCCCCTATAATTAAATCATAACCTTGCATGAAACCCAGATGTATAGAAAGAATCATCAAGAAGTACTGTCGGACTACTTGCTGTTATTGGTACTGAGAAATGGCAAATAACAAGTGCAAAGTAATAGTAACCACAGCAAAATTTCTCACCTTCACTTCAGTTTAGATGTCTGCCGTCGTATTCCTCGCATGAACAAAGACGGAAGTGGGTCCGTAACGATTCATGGGTATTTGGCAGTCTTGCCAAAAGTAAGGGTAGGGGCGAGCAACAATGTGTTAAAAAAATTAGTGATAGTGACTCATGCAGTAGTAGGACGGTGTCCCGCCGACATATCGAAATTTCGCTTACCTAATCTCCACGTTATATTGCCAAATGCCACCGAATATACAGCTAAATTGGAAAAAAATATTCTGCAAAGTAAAACAGGGAATAAAGTGCTGGATTACAAGAGTGGTAGTAGATTACGTAAGCAGCATCCCCCCCCCCCCCCCCCCCCGACGACCTTCTAATTTTTGGTACGCAGGCCGGCAACTAACTGAGGCACAGCACTTATAATTTTTTCCATGTAAATGCAAATTATATCGGCTAGCGTACTTCACAATTTAGGCAGGCTTAGACTCGTTCAGGTATGGTAGTTTCAGTCTGGTCTCGGGGTATAAGAAAGCAACTGTTCGTTTTAAAAATACAAAAGTGATGTTTTTCGATGTGACGAAGATTTTTTTTACACTCTTTTTTATATATAAGAACCTTTTTATAAGAAGGTTGAGGTTGAGCTATGGGCTCCTGGTTTGCCTAAAATTTTAAAAAACGTTGCTAAGAACACGTCAAGGCTGACATTCAGTTAATAAACAGCTTTCGTTTTTCCATTTTAAACATGAGGCTCCAAGCAGCCTATACTCATGCGCATGCGTAAGAAAGTTTTTTAATATATTTTATGATATATTTTAAACATGATAAGAAGATGAACGACATGGAGAAGAGTACTCCTTTCATTCAGTTATCGTTCCTGCAAATCACGTTAACTATTGAATGTTTTGGAAATGAAGGCTGTACCACAATGAAGCCATTGATTCTTCTGTCTTATATATACCAAACGTGAACATTAGTAATGAAAGTAGGGTTGTAGGAGACGCTGTCGTGACACTTAAATAACGTTATTTTACCGGAAGTGAGAGTAGCCGGAAGTCACTAAACAGGAAGTGTAAATGACAACCGGAAATGCACAATTTAAAATATGCGTGCATAAGTTTGCATGCAAAATCGTGACACAAAAAATGAAAACAAGAAAAACGGAGCCGAAACCTTACCTCATGCCGCTTCGCGCATGAGTAAATAGCAACCATGTGTAACAATCAGGAAACGGACGACAGAACTTGAGTGTTCAAATTATTTTGACTTCAGTGAGATACATGCAGTTTGTGTCAGATGGCGTGTATTACACACTTAGCTCATTACAATATTGTAAGAGTATCGCTATTTTCCAGGTATTGCCAGAAACAAAAATAAAATGAAAACGAAAACACTATGATATATTATACTAGTAGTAATCATAGATTATAGTGCGTCTCCTTATCCCGTGGCACCTTGTCTTGACCTAGTACCTCAGTTTCATGAATTAATTCAGCCACTGTTTAAAAGGGCTATGTCGCGAGATACGTAACGCAGGCAAAAACGTCGGGCCGACATCAAACAAATTCACGCTATCGCCGTGGGATCGGGCAAAATCCTGCCGTGCTGTGTACTCCGAAAGGTCTCAGATTTTTCCGACATATAAATAGTATAGTTGTCTTGATTTCATTTCTGTTATTTCTCCGATTCTGAAATCATTCTCCTCAGTACATGTACTAATACCGGAACCGGAAATGAGAAATTTTTCGGATAAAATTACAACTACCAGTTGCAAGTAAGACACAAGACTGTTGAATATAATTCCTTTATTAGCTAGACAAATTTTAGTCACAAAACTGCGAAATCTTTAGTCGCAAATGCGCCCGATACAGGCACAATTTCGAGCACTGTAAAGTTAATCTGCGTTCGCCTGGCCAGGCCGGTCAGTGAATTATTGCTACAAGACATACAGCGAATTGCAGCGTAGCGTAGAACATCGCGAAGAACCTCGTCGGTATTTAGGTGAAAGCTTCCCAAATCAGGCAGAGAACCACAGCAAAATCAAGATAGAACATTCAAAACATACCAAAACGGTTATAGCGAGGAAAATCCGATAACTTCTTGCTTGATTCCAAAGAGACCCAACAACTTACTTGGTCCGGAGAAGAACCTTCGTCCAATTTTTCCACTGCGTACTTTTAGTAGGCATTGAAATATTGAGCCGTATGAATTCAAAAATCGGGAAAATATCCGAAACTTAATTGGATAAAAAGATTCCATTGAGCAAATCAGAAGCGGTAATTTGGAGAAAAAGTGCAGGATTGCAAGGATCCAGGAGGGATGGAAGTGGATTTTGATTTCGTGACAGGCGGTCAAGAAATCAAATTTCTATGCTGGCGGAATTTTGAGTTTTTTCGTCGTTATTTTGTCTTTTTTTTTTTTCATATTTCTTTGCTTCCATCACTTTTGGCGATTTTGTCTTCGTATTTCAAGATAACATACCAAGCTTAAAGTAAGCTACTGACCATAATTGCATAGTCGCCTAAACGCATAAAAACGCATGCGTGTAGACGGGAGTAGACGGGAGTAGACGGGGCCTTATTTTGGTTGTGTTTTCACTAGCCCGATCTACTAGCTGAACATTATTTCTAGGTAAAAATTTGAAATAGAAATAAACATATTTGAAAAATAAAATAAAATGTTTTAAGAAAGTGTCAAGTAAATTTCTAGCAACGACGTTTCGGGCTTGGCCCTTCATCAGGTTGATGACCGTTGTTTTGAACGCAACTTGTTTTATTTGAAAAATTGTGATAGCGCGCGCAGTTCAGAGGAAATGGAAAACCGTGTTGAGCGCATGCGGTTGCATGGTGCCCAACTTAAAGATAGTTTGCATTTCCACTTGTTTCCTTTTGAGGTTGGTGCCGGTACATAACCTCAGTCCCCTAACGACAATGTCCGACAGTGAGTGGCCAGTAGAATTAAAATGTTCGGCAACTGGGAAACCGGGAGTGTTTTTTTTGAATGCTTCGAAGGTGTTCGCCAAAGCGTTCACGCAGACTGCGACCGGTTTCCCCGATGTATAATCTGGAGCATCGACGGCAGGAGATACAATATACCACGTTCTCTGATTGGCATGTAAAATGTTCACGGATCGTAATTGAAACATTTGGGCCACGGAGGTGGATGTCCGACGTGATGTATTGACAGGTACTATCGATCTCAGACGTCCTTGGACAAGGGATTTTTTTCGGCCCGCTTCACGGGCCGTTGGTTTCAGTCTGCGGTTAAAAAAATGTCGTCACGTGATGACATTTTTTTGGCTCTGCGGTTTCAAAAATGTTGATCACGTGACGCCATTCGGTTACTCGCGCCAAAAAGAAAACCGGCAAAGTGATCAAAGATGTTGGGGGAGTAAAACCGGCCGAAGCTATCATCCAGGGAAAGCTTTGTCCAATGACATAAAAAAGCGGAATAATAGATACGATAGTACAGGCCGGTGGCGACTTTACTACAGGTAAAAACGAAAAACTACGCCGTAAAAAACCTTAAATTGTACAACGGACATGTTGGCGCGAAAATGAATTCACGGCCGTGGGAAGTCGAAATAAAGCATCACGTGCTCAACATTTTTAAAACCGCAGAGCCAAAAAAATGTCATTACGTGACGACATTTTTTTAACCGCAGACTGAAACCAACGGACCGTGAAGCGGGCCGAAAAAAATCCCTTGTCCAAGGACGTCTGAGATCGATAGTACGGCACCGGGGACGTAGACAAGCGAAGGTACCAGGCTGTTCGGCGGGGCAGTGGTCATCAGAATGCACCAGGATGTCTCTCAAATTCCGGTCGCGTCTCTTCTCGACGTGGGTGGGGTGGTCGGGTTAAACAAGGTTTCTCAGATAGGGAAATCAGGGCTGAATGAGCGCTTATTCGTGACTCCGAAACTGGGTGGTCCTAAAGGGGTGTCCCGAAAACTCAGACTTCAAATCTCAGACCCGGAAAACTCAGACCTGGAAAACTCAGATCAGATCTCAGACTGGAAAATTCAGACTGGAGATCTCAGACCTGCTGTTAGTATTTCCCTGTTTGATCGACAGCGATGCCGGGGAAGATAAATCCCGGGGGAGGGGGGTACTTTGCAAATTTTTGGGTGGGGCTGTGCCGCTGGGACTCTGCATTTTGCAACCCTATACAAGACTAAACACCGAAAAACCCTACCATATCCTAGACCTATTCCAGACTCGCTATTTTTCAGAAACTCGTTCACTATCACAGTTATAGTTAACAGGCCCGTGGAGGTACCCCCTATAATGGACTATACGGGGATGCTCCGCCCGAAAGGGGTACCTTTTTGAGGCTGGAGGTATATGAAAGGGTAGGGATTTTACAAGTTAAAGTATATGAAAGGGTAGGGATTTCACGAAGTATAGGAAACGGTAGGGAAAACACGAGTTGAAGTATAAAAAGAGTAGGGAAAACTGCCATTTAAGTATTATAAAAAGGGCCTTTCAAAATATATCAAACAGATGCACGTAAAGGCTATATGAAAAGGGTACCATTTTCAATGAAAGCTTGAAAGGGGTACCATTTTTAATGAAAAGTATATGAAAGGGGTACCTTTTCTGTCAAAAACGGTATATGAAAGGGTAAGGGTTCGAACCTCGGGGCGGAGCATACCCGTACAAAACTTTGTTGAGTACCCTCCCCCCCCCCCCCCGGGTTAACAGGGGGCAGTAAAAATGCCGTACTGCCCGCCATACCGAATTTTAAATGTCATTTGCCAGTAAATCTTGTCTAGACTGAATTCTTCACGCAACTGATCAGTTTCGAGGAAAATGATACCCTATTCTAGACCAAAAATCTCTGATTACTATACCCTATCCTAGACTAAACTGCTTGAAAGCCATACCCTTCACAGCGGCACATACCTAAATAGCTCATTTATGGGAGTACCCCCCCGGCCAACTTCGCCGGATTTGCTATTCGTACGGGAGTCGAAAGCTTCCGAAAATTTTCGATGTTATTCTTCACTTTTGCCAATCCATAATATTGTACGTTTGTCTAGATGTGTCAAGAACGAAATGAGTCGCTCGCGTTGTATACAGACTCCATATTTTCTGAGTCCCTACTCAGCTGCCAATCTTCAATATTCTGTAAAGAAAAATATCATATTCTTAAACCCTATAATCTTACATTTTACATAGTTAAAATGAGGCGAGGAGAACAAATGAAGCTTTCTCCATTAATTTACTAAGTTGTATGGACAAAGGCAAAGCAAAGAAAAAAGCGAGCAAAACAGTGCTTTGTCAACATTGAAACATTTGGGTCTCAAGCAACCTGGAAAAAATATTCAAAGAACCGTAAACATATTCTGGATCAGAACAGGTATATGGTTTTTCCCAAATAAAGGATAAAAGTTGATGCATTTTTACATCCTTAAATAATGCATAGTTCCGTTGTTGTTGTTGTTTAGTATATTTCTAATATATACACTTACGATTGCTTTTAATTACGGAACTTGTAATTCAATGCAAGCGTTGAACGTGAGAGCTTTTCATTTGAGGCGGACTTGATTAATCGCTTGTTTAACTGATTGAGCTCACATTTATGCGGCCAAACAAAACCGATAAATTGCAGGGATGTTCTCGGCCATTTGACCATGCCTAAGTTCAGGTATATTGTGGACCATTTAACCATAGGTAAGTACACTTTCAACCAAATCCACAACAATATTCATGCTAAGCCCTCCTCGCAGCATTACCGTCCGTCACCTTAAGAAACAAACGATATTTTTATGAACAGCGCCACTTTCATTGAGAAAAGAGTGACAGAACAAAGTAGAAATACCGTAGTAGTAAAGCTAAAAACATTGGATTACCTTTCCCTGTGGAAAACGTGTGTGTAATACAAGTTCAAGTGACATGTTTTTCGAATTCATATATTTTGTCGTAAAGTGTTTCGCAACTCGTGTCGAGTCATGCAACTTTGATGCTCTTATAATATTAAACAACTCTTTAGTATAATTAGTTGTAAAACCCATTCAGTTTATTTAATTGTTTAACGAGAGTTACCCGGCACTGATTCTTTACAGTGTATATGTTGCGTGATAGCGACAATTCTTTAAACAAAATCCAAATAATCACAGAAAGGTCGATGAATGGAAAGCTTTTAGTTGACTGAGGGGAAGACTTGACATTGTATGCATCATAAATTTATGAGCTTTAAGTAGGAGAAAATGCTATTAAACATATTTATAATGCCTCAAGGTAGTGAAACGGTGAAAAATGTAACTCGCGGAAAACCTAGTATTTGTATTTGGTAAAAATATGAAACATGAATAGCATGATGTTTTGATCAGGTTGACAAAATTGATATCATACCTCGTACAAAGCCGATGCCATGCTTTTTTATTCCTCTTCGAGAAGAGCGACTCCAGTTTAAGCAGATGGCTTGAGAAAACCTGCTTTAAAAAAAAAAAAAAAAAAAATATATATATATATATATATATATATATATATATATATATATATATATATATATTTAAATTTTCAATTTTAAACACAGCTTCCATATAAAAGTATTCATTAAAATTCTTTTAGATCGAACATACTGGGACGATAACAGTTTCTACTGTCTGAGTTCGCTCCCTGGGTTGTTGTTGTTTTCAAATTTGAAACAAATTTAGCTGGGTATAGTTTCGTTATTCTTTTCCAGCACGGAGGCCTACACATTGTTTTTTAGACTACGACATATCCAAGGATTTTGCTATCAAGCATATCTAACAAAGAAATTAAAACCATGATGATAATTTATTCAACAACTTATAAATGAACTGTCAGAAAAGGATTGCGACAATGCTCGAGTCATTTTGAATGTGGGCAATTCAACAAAGGGATCGAACTGAGTCGAATCGAACATGTTTTGGCTTCACGCTTTCAAAGATCGCTCTCAATGCTTGTTGTAATTGGACAGAATAGTGTGTCTGATAAAAACAATATGAATCTTTTTAATACCTTGTAATCAGTTTTGTCTAGCGTATTAAGTGCATAAACGGGAACTTTTTGCGTTGAAAATGGAATCATTAACAGCCCAAATGGGAAGATTGCAAATAGAAGAGAAAGTGGTTACCTTACTGAATGATTTTTGGGATCAAGCATGTGACGAGAGTATACCTCGTAGAAGGATTGAATTTACGTGTGAACACGATGGAATGGAATTTTCAGTTGGAGAATTGAAAGTGCCATTATTTTATTTCCACGATGAAGAGAAATTCTGGTATCAATTGAACTGCCTTTTGAAGTCAATGACACAAGCAGAATACTGGCTGAAGGTTATCATTCAAGAAACATTCCTGAACGACTGGCGTTAAGTCATTTACCCCGAAAACATTCAAGGAATACATGTTCAGTTTGAAATGAGAATCAGAGAGACAAGAATTAAATGAAAAACGGTCTTTATTTTTTACAATACATCAATAAAAACAATTGTTAAAGAAAACTGTACCAACTCTTTAGTATAATTAGTTGTGAAACCCATTCAATTTATTTCATTGTTTAACGACAGTTACCCGGCACTGATTCTTTACAGTGTATATGTTGCGTGATAGCGACAATTCTACAAATTTCTAACTTTAAACAAAACCCAAATAATCACAGAAAGGATGAATAGAAAGCTTTTAGTTGACTGAGGGGAATATCTGACATTTCACCTCTAATATTGTATGCATCATAAATTTATGAGCTTTAAGTAGGAGAAAATGCTATTAAACATATTTATAATGCGCCTCATGGTAGGCATTACTCTTTTTTATTCTTACCACGGTGAAAAATGTAGCTCGCGGAAAACCTAGTATTTGTATTTAAGGGTAAAAATATGAAACATGAATAGCATGTTTTGATCAGGTTGACAAACTTGATATCATACCTCGTACAAAGCCGATGCCATGCTTTTTTATTCCTCTTCGAGAAGAGCGACTCCAGTTTAAGCAGATGGCTTGAGAAAACCTGCTTAAAATATATAAATACAGCTTCCATATAAAAATATTTTTCGAACATACTGGGACGATAATACAAACAGTTTCTACTGTCTGAGTTCGCTCCCTGGGTTGTTGTTGTTGTTTTCAGTTCAGATTTGAAACATTGAATTGCGGTTTCTTCAACTTGATCTTTTTCTGGATGATCAGCAGCAACAGTGGCGTCATTTGTATTGTTATTCTCGGTATCATTTTCTTCCTTCTGGGATGCATCGTCCGGAATTTGGAAGTTCATGTATTCTGGAGCTATAAGAGTTTTGCCGTAATAAGGCACAGGGGTAGTTTCTTCACAGCCAGTTTCTTCTCCGTTGTCCTCAGGTTCGTCATCATCCTTTTCTGAGTTATCTTCGCGTTCGTTATGAACACCATTCAATCCATTGTGATGATGGCCATTTTCCTTCACAGTTTCTGTATCTGCGTTTTTCTCATTTGTCACTACCAATGAATGTTGTTTTGGATCTGTTTCGTTAATGATCCCGTCAAGATCCTCCATATTTTCTGAGTCCCTACTCAGCTGCCAATCTTCAATATTCTGTAAAGAAAAATATCATATTCTTAAACCCTATAATCTTACATTTTACATAGTTAAAATGAGGCGAGGAGAACAAATGAAGCTTTCTCCATTAATTTACTAAGTTGTATGGACCAAGGCAAAGCAAAGAAAAAAGCGAGCAAAACAGTGCTTTGTCAACATTGAAACATTTGGGTCTCAAGCAACCTGGAAAAAATATTCAAAGAACCGTAAACATATTCTGGATCAGAACAGGTATATGGTTTTTCCCAAATAAAGGATAAAAGTTGATGCATTTTTACATCCTTAAATAATGCATAGTTCCGTTGTTGTTGTTGTTTAGTATATTTCTAATATATACACTTACGATTGCTTTTAATTACGGAACTTGTAATTCAATGCAAGCGTTGAACGTGAGAGCTTTTCATTTGAGGCGGACTTGATTAATCGCTTGTTTAACTGATTGAGCTCACATTTATGCGGCCAAACAAAACCGATAAATTGCAGGGATGTTCTCGGCCATTTGACCATGCCTAAGTTCAGGTATATTGTGGACCATTTAACCATAGGTAAGTACACTTTCAACCAAATCCACAACAATATTCATGCTAAGCCCTCCTCGCAGCATTACCGTCCGTCACCTTAAGAAACAAACGATATTTTTATGAACAGCGCCACTTTCATTGAGAAAAGAGTGACAGAACAAAGTAGAAATACCGTAGTAGTAAAGCTAAAAACATTGGATTACCTTTCCCTGTGGAAAACGTGTGTGTAATACAAGTTCAAGTGACATGTTTTTCGAATTCATATATTTTGTCGTAAAGTGTTTCGCAACTCGTGTCGAGTCATGCAACTTTGATGCTCTTATAATATTAAACAACTCTTTAGTATAATTAGTTGTAAAACCCATTCAGTTTATTTAATTGTTTAACGAGAGTTACCCGGCACTGATTCTTTACAGTGTATATGTTGCGTGATAGCGACAATTCTTTAAACAAAATCCAAATAATCACAGAAAGGTCGATGAATGGAAAGCTTTTAGTTGACTGAGGGGAAGACTTGACATTGTATGCATCATAAATTTATGAGCTTTAAGTAGGAGAAAATGCTATTAAACATATTTATAATGCCTCAAGGTAGTGAAACGGTGAAAAATGTAACTCGCGGAAAACCTAGTATTTGTATTTGGTAAAAATATGAAACATGAATAGCATGATGTTTTGATCAGGTTGACAAAATTGATATCATACCTCGTACAAAGCCGATGCCATGCTTTTTTATTCCTCTTCGAGAAGAGCGACTCCAGTTTAAGCAGATGGCTTGAGAAAACCTGCTTTAAAAAAAAAAAAAAAAAAAAATATATATATATATATATATATATATATATATATATATATATATATATATATATATTTAAATTTTCAATTTTAAACACAGCTTCCATATAAAAGTATTCATTAAAATTCTTTTAGATCGAACATACTGGGACGATAACAGTTTCTACTGTCTGAGTTCGCTCCCTGGGTTGTTGTTGTTTTCAAATTTGAAACAAATTTAGCTGGGTATAGTTTCGTTATTCTTTTCCAGCACGGAGGCCTACACATTGTTTTTTAGACTACGACATATCCAAGGATTTTGCTATCAAGCATATCTAACAAAGAAATTAAAACCATGATGATAATTTATTCAACAACTTATAAATGAACTGTCAGAAAAGGATTGCGACAATGCTCGAGTCATTTTGAATGTGGGCAATTCAACAAAGGGATCGAACTGAGTCGAATCGAACATGTTTTGGCTTCACGCTTTCAAAGATCGCTCTCAATGCTTGTTGTAATTGGACAGAATAGTGTGTCTGATAAAAACAATATGAATCTTTTTAATACCTTGTAATCAGTTTTGTCTAGCGTATTAAGTGCATAAACGGGAACTTTTTGCGTTGAAAATGGAATCATTAACAGCCCAAATGGGAAGATTGCAAATAGAAGAGAAAGTGGTTACCTTACTGAATGATTTTTGGGATCAAGCATGTGACGAGAGTATACCTCGTAGAAGGATTGAATTTACGTGTGAACACGATGGAATGGAATTTTCAGTTGGAGAATTGAAAGTGCCATTATTTTATTTCCACGATGAAGAGAAATTCTGGTATCAATTGAACTGCCTTTTGAAGTCAATGACACAAGCAGAATACTGGCTGAAGGTTATCATTCAAGAAACATTCCTGAACGACTGGCGTTAAGTCATTTACCCCGAAAACATTCAAGGAATACATGTTCAGTTTGAAATGAGAATCAGAGAGACAAGAATTAAATGAAAAACGGTCTTTATTTTTTACAATACATCAATAAAAACAATTGTTAAAGAAAACTGTACCAACTCTTTAGTATAATTAGTTGTGAAACCCATTCAATTTATTTCATTGTTTAACGACAGTTACCCGGCACTGATTCTTTACAGTGTATATGTTGCGTGATAGCGACAATTCTACAAATTTCTAACTTTAAACAAAACCCAAATAATCACAGAAAGGATGAATAGAAAGCTTTTAGTTGACTGAGGGGAATATCTGACATTTCACCTCTAATATTGTATGCATCATAAATTTATGAGCTTTAAGTAGGAGAAAATGCTATTAAACATATTTATAATGCGCCTCATGGTAGGCATTACTCTTTTTTATTCTTACCACGGTGAAAAATGTAGCTCGCGGAAAACCTAGTATTTGTATTTAAGGGTAAAAATATGAAACATGAATAGCATGTTTTGATCAGGTTGACAAACTTGATATCATACCTCGTACAAAGCCGATGCCATGCTTTTTTATTCCTCTTCGAGAAGAGCGACTCCAGTTTAAGCAGATGGCTTGAGAAAACCTGCTTAAAATATATAAATACAGCTTCCATATAAAAATATTTTTCGAACATACTGGGACGATAATACAAACAGTTTCTACTGTCTGAGTTCGCTCCCTGGGTTGTTGTTGTTGTTTTCAGTTCAGATTTGAAACATTGAATTGCGGTTTCTTCAACTTGATCTTTTTCTGGATGATCAGCAGCAACAGTGGCGTCATTTGTATTGTTATTCTCGGTATCATTTTCTTCCTTCTGGGATGCATCGTCCGGAATTTGGAAGTTCATGTATTCTGGAGCTATAAGAGTTTTGCCGTAATAAGGCACAGGGGTAGTTTCTTCACAGCCAGTTTCTTCTCCGTTGTCCTCAGGTTCGTCATCATCCTTTTCTGAGTTATCTTCGCGTTCGTTATGAACACCATTCAATCCATTGTGATGATGGCCATTTTCCTTCACAGTTTCTGTATCTGCGTTTTTCTCATTTGTCACTACCAATGAATGTTGTTTTGGATCTGTTTCGTTAATGATCCCGTCAAGATCCTCCATATTTTCTGAGTCCCTACTCAGCTGCCAATCTTCAATATTCTGTAAAGAAAAATATCATATTCTTAAACCCTATAATCTTACATTTTACATAGTTAAAATGAGGCGAGGAGAACAAATGAAGCTTTCTCCATTAATTTACTAAGTTGTATGGACCAAGGCAAAGCAAAGAAAAAAGCGAGCAAAACAGTGCTTTGTCAACATTGAAACATTTGGGTCTCAAGCAACCTGGAAAAAATATTCAAAGAACCGTAAACATATTCTGGATCAGAACAGGTATATGGTTTTTCCCAAATAAAGGATAAAAGTTGATGCATTTTTACATCCTTAAATAATGCATAGTTCCGTTGTTGTTGTTGTTTAGTATATTTCTAATATATACACTTACGATTGCTTTTAATTACGGAACTTGTAATTCAATGCAAGCGTTGAACGTGAGAGCTTTTCATTTGAGGCGGACTTGATTAATCGCTTGTTTAACTGATTGAGCTCACATTTATGCGGCCAAACAAAACCGATAAATTGCAGGGATGTTCTCGGCCATTTGACCATGCCTAAGTTCAGGTATATTGTGGACCATTTAACCATAGGTAAGTACACTTTCAACCAAATCCACAACAATATTCATGCTAAGCCCTCCTCGCAGCATTACCGTCCGTCACCTTAAGAAACAAACGATATTTTTATGAACAGCGCCACTTTCATTGAGAAAAGAGTGACAGAACAAAGTAGAAATACCGTAGTAGTAAAGCTAAAAACATTGGATTACCTTTCCCTGTGGAAAACGTGTGTGTAATACAAGTTCAAGTGACATGTTTTTCGAATTCATATATTTTGTCGTAAAGTGTTTCGCAACTCGTGTCGAGTCATGCAACTTTGATGCTCTTATAATATTAAACAACTCTTTAGTATAATTAGTTGTAAAACCCATTCAGTTTATTTAATTGTTTAACGAGAGTTACCCGGCACTGATTCTTTACAGTGTATATGTTGCGTGATAGCGACAATTCTTTAAACAAAATCCAAATAATCACAGAAAGGTCGATGAATGGAAAGCTTTTAGTTGACTGAGGGGAAGACTTGACATTGTATGCATCATAAATTTATGAGCTTTAAGTAGGAGAAAATGCTATTAAACATATTTATAATGCCTCAAGGTAGTGAAACGGTGAAAAATGTAACTCGCGGAAAACCTAGTATTTGTATTTGGTAAAAATATGAAACATGAATAGCATGATGTTTTGATCAGGTTGACAAAATTGATATCATACCTCGTACAAAGCCGATGCCATGCTTTTTTATTCCTCTTCGAGAAGAGCGACTCCAGTTTAAGCAGATGGCTTGAGAAAACCTGCTTTAAAAAAAAAAAAAAAAAAATATATATATATATATATATATATATATATATATATATATATATATATATATATATATATATATATATTTAAATTTTCAATTTTAAACACAGCTTCCATATAAAAGTATTCATTAAAATTCTTTTAGATCGAACATACTGGGACGATAACAGTTTCTACTGTCTGAGTTCGCTCCCTGGGTTGTTGTTGTTTTCAAATTTGAAACAAATTTAGCTGGGTATAGTTTCGTTATTCTTTTCCAGCACGGAGGCCTACACATTGTTTTTTAGACTACGACATATCCAAGGATTTTGCTATCAAGCATATCTAACAAAGAAATTAAAACCATGATGATAATTTATTCAACAACTTATAAATGAACTGTCAGAAAAGGATTGCGACAATGCTCGAGTCATTTTGAATGTGGGCAATTCAACAAAGGGATCGAACTGAGTCGAATCGAACATGTTTTGGCTTCACGCTTTCAAAGATCGCTCTCAATGCTTGTTGTAATTGGACAGAATAGTGTGTCTGATAAAAACAATATGAATCTTTTTAATACCTTGTAATCAGTTTTGTCTAGCGTATTAAGTGCATAAACGGGAACTTTTTGCGTTGAAAATGGAATCATTAACAGCCCAAATGGGAAGATTGCAAATAGAAGAGAAAGTGGTTACCTTACTGAATGATTTTTGGGATCAAGCATGTGACGAGAGTATACCTCGTAGAAGGATTGAATTTACGTGTGAACACGATGGAATGGAATTTTCAGTTGGAGAATTGAAAGTGCCATTATTTTATTTCCACGATGAAGAGAAATTCTGGTATCAATTGAACTGCCTTTTGAAGTCAATGACACAAGCAGAATACTGGCTGAAGGTTATCATTCAAGAAACATTCCTGAACGACTGGCGTTAAGTCATTTACCCCGAAAACATTCAAGGAATACATGTTCAGTTTGAAATGAGAATCAGAGAGACAAGAATTAAATGAAAAACGGTCTTTATTTTTTACAATACATCAATAAAAACAATTGTTAAAGAAAACTGTACCAACTCTTTAGTATAATTAGTTGTGAAACCCATTCAATTTATTTCATTGTTTAACGACAGTTACCCGGCACTGATTCTTTACAGTGTATATGTTGCGTGATAGCGACAATTCTACAAATTTCTAACTTTAAACAAAACCCAAATAATCACAGAAAGGATGAATAGAAAGCTTTTAGTTGACTGAGGGGAATATCTGACATTTCACCTCTAATATTGTATGCATCATAAATTTATGAGCTTTAAGTAGGAGAAAATGCTATTAAACATATTTATAATGCGCCTCATGGTAGGCATTACTCTTTTTTATTCTTACCACGGTGAAAAATGTAGCTCGCGGAAAACCTAGTATTTGTATTTAAGGGTAAAAATATGAAACATGAATAGCATGTTTTGATCAGGTTGACAAACTTGATATCATACCTCGTACAAAGCCGATGCCATGCTTTTTTATTCCTCTTCGAGAAGAGCGACTCCAGTTTAAGCAGATGGCTTGAGAAAACCTGCTTAAAATATATAAATACAGCTTCCATATAAAAATATTTTTCGAACATACTGGGACGATAATACAAACAGTTTCTACTGTCTGAGTTCGCTCCCTGGGTTGTTGTTGTTGTTTTCAGTTCAGATTTGAAACATTGAATTGCGGTTTCTTCAACTTGATCTTTTTCTGGATGATCAGCAGCAACAGTGGCGTCATTTGTATTGTTATTCTCGGTATCATTTTCTTCCTTCTGGGATGCATCGTCCGGAATTTGGAAGTTCATGTATTCTGGAGCTATAAGAGTTTTGCCGTAATAAGGCACAGGGGTAGTTTCTTCACAGCCAGTTTCTTCTCCGTTGTCCTCAGGTTCGTCATCATCCTTTTCTGAGTTATCTTCGCGTTCGTTATGAACACCATTCAATCCATTGTGATGATGGCCATTTTCCTTCACAGTTTCTGTATCTGCGTTTTTCTCATTTGTCACTACCAATGAATGTTGTTTTGGATCTGTTTCGTTAATGATCCCGTCAAGATCCTCCATATTTTCTGAGTCCCTACTCAGCTGCCAATCTTCAATATTCTGTAAAGAAAAATATCATATTCTTAAACCCTATAATCTTACATTTTACATAGTTAAAATGAGGCGAGGAGAACAAATGAAGCTTTCTCCATTAATTTACTAAGTTGTATGGACCAAGGCAAAGCAAAGAAAAAAGCGAGCAAAACAGTGCTTTGTCAACATTGAAACATTTGGGTCTCAAGCAACCTGGAAAAAATATTCAAAGAACCGTAAACATATTCTGGATCAGAACAGGTATATGGTTTTTCCCAAATAAAGGATAAAAGTTGATGCATTTTTACATCCTTAAATAATGCATAGTTCCGTTGTTGTTGTTGTTTAGTATATTTCTAATATATACACTTACGATTGCTTTTAATTACGGAACTTGTAATTCAATGCAAGCGTTGAACGTGAGAGCTTTTCATTTGAGGCGGACTTGATTAATCGCTTGTTTAACTGATTGAGCTCACATTTATGCGGCCAAACAAAACCGATAAATTGCAGGGATGTTCTCGGCCATTTGACCATGCCTAAGTTCAGGTATATTGTGGACCATTTAACCATAGGTAAGTACACTTTCAACCAAATCCACAACAATATTCATGCTAAGCCCTCCTCGCAGCATTACCGTCCGTCACCTTAAGAAACAAACGATATTTTTATGAACAGCGCCACTTTCATTGAGAAAAGAGTGACAGAACAAAGTAGAAATACCGTAGTAGTAAAGCTAAAAACATTGGATTACCTTTCCCTGTGGAAAACGTGTGTGTAATACAAGTTCAAGTGACATGTTTTTCGAATTCATATATTTTGTCGTAAAGTGTTTCGCAACTCGTGTCGAGTCATGCAACTTTGATGCTCTTATAATATTAAACAACTCTTTAGTATAATTAGTTGTAAAACCCATTCAGTTTATTTAATTGTTTAACGAGAGTTACCCGGCACTGATTCTTTACAGTGTATATGTTGCGTGATAGCGACAATTCTTTAAACAAAATCCAAATAATCACAGAAAGGTCGATGAATGGAAAGCTTTTAGTTGACTGAGGGGAAGACTTGACATTGTATGCATCATAAATTTATGAGCTTTAAGTAGGAGAAAATGCTATTAAACATATTTATAATGCCTCAAGGTAGTGAAACGGTGAAAAATGTAACTCGCGGAAAACCTAGTATTTGTATTTGGTAAAAATATGAAACATGAATAGCATGATGTTTTGATCAGGTTGACAAAATTGATATCATACCTCGTACAAAGCCGATGCCATGCTTTTTTATTCCTCTTCGAGAAGAGCGACTCCAGTTTAAGCAGATGGCTTGAGAAAACCTGCTTTAAAAAAAAATATATATATATATATATATATATATATATATATATATATATATATATATATTTAAATTTTCAATTTTAAACACAGCTTCCATATAAAAGTATTCATTAAAATTCTTTTAGATCGAACATACTGGGACGATAACAGTTTCTACTGTCTGAGTTCGCTCCCTGGGTTGTTGTTGTTTTCAAATTTGAAACAAATTTAGCTGGGTATAGTTTCGTTATTCTTTTCCAGCACGGAGGCCTACACATTGTTTTTTAGACTACGACATATCCAAGGATTTTGCTATCAAGCATATCTAACAAAGAAATTAAAACCATGATGATAATTTATTCAACAACTTATAAATGAACTGTCAGAAAAGGATTGCGACAATGCTCGAGTCATTTTGAATGTGGGCAATTCAACAAAGGGATCGAACTGAGTCGAATCGAACATGTTTTGGCTTCACGCTTTCAAAGATCGCTCTCAATGCTTGTTGTAATTGGTCAGAATAGTGTGTCTGATAAAAACAATATGAATCTTTTTAATACCTTGTAATCAGTTTTGTCTAGCGTATTAAGTGCATAAACGGGAACTTTTTGCGTTGAAAATGGAATCATTAACAGCCCAAATGGGAAGATTGCAAATAGAAGAGAATACTGAATGATATATATATATATATATATATATATATATATATATATATATATATATATATATATATATATATATATATATATATATATATGATATATATATATGATATATATATGATATATATATATATATATGTTTATGGAGGAAAGAAACAAATAAACTACGCTTTCATCCCGACAAGCCTGTTTCGTGGTTGCCCACTCATCAGGGGATTCAATAAGAATATTCTTTACTATCGCTTCTTATATACAAAATAATTTACATAATAACAATAACAAATCTATGGGGCGCGAAGTTTAACAGTTCAGCTGTTGCGTAGAAGGGTTTTGTTTCTATGGCGGCAAGAAGACACGAGTTCATTACGTTTGTTAAGTGTAGAAAGTTTCGGTCGGCAAATGATGAGAAATTTTTCCTTTAGGCAGAGGTTGCATCTTTTGCTTGAGCTGTTGTACGGTGAATGCGAAGACAGGATGCGCCATGAAATATAGTGTTCGATGTTGTTGTCTTTGAGAGTCCAGATGTACTTGCTTAGTTCAGTTGAGTTTCTGTGTTTAGAGTGGCGGAATGATGCGGTGTGGTTTCGATATCTTGTTTTGAAGTCATTTTCCGTGAGTCCGATGTATGTTTCTGTTGTGTCGTTGTCGTTGCGCGTGACTGTAGCTTGGTAGATGACTGATGATTGTAGGCAGTTTCCGTCGAGTGGGCATGTGTTCTTTTGTCGGCAGTTGCATGTCTTCTTGTCTTGAGTGGTATTAGAGTTAGCTGTGGCGGCGTCGTTGGCTTGCGTGGATGACTTTAGAATCTGCTTATTGTGGTTATCAATTATCTGTTTGGCGTTATTCATGCAGCTGTAACTTATTTTTATGGTGTTGCGGTTGAAGATTTTTCGGAGCTTGTGATCTTTAGTGAAGTGCTTGTCTATTAGGGCGAGGAACTTGTATCCGATGTTAGTGCTGGTGTTTTTGCTAAATGGGGGGTTATACCAGATGATGTTGTTGCGTTGTCTGTTTTTCCGTCTGTTTGTTGTTGGAGGTTCATACTGTAGCGTGTATTGGTGGCCGCTTTCGTCGAGTGCTTTCTGGTATGGAGGGACGGCTTGGTCAAAGGATGCTTTGTCGGAAGATAGGGATGAAAGGCGTTTGTTGATGCCGGCGGGAATGTTCTTTGCAGTGATGGGCGGGTGATTGCTCTCGCGGTGGACGTATTGAAGTTTAGTCACAGGGGGCCCACACAAACTGTGTGACCGTTGTTCGTATTTTTAAATTTAGAGGAAATGTATGGGAATATCGAAAAAGTTCACTTATCGTAATATACTGCGATGAATATTTACATACAAGATCAAACTAAACGTATTTTTACCTGAAATGTTGTGTGGTGTCATTCTTGTAGCTGAAAACGGCGAATTTTAGCGATTTGAAGGGTTTTGCATCGGACGTTTACCTGAGCGTATAGTAGAGAGACAAGGGAGGAAAGCTCGATTTTGGACTTCTCCAGCGCCGAGCCGATTTTCACCAAGAAATTCCCATCACACGACTTCCAAACCCCGCACCAGGCAAGCTGAAACCCAGAGGTTTCTTCTCGTACCATTACATTTAAAATCCGTCCAAAACTCGAAGCGCTGGACCCCAAATAATATCGAGAAATTCAGCATTCGAAGCTCGAAAACACCGCGGCTGGTAAAATCTGTGCGGCCTCCAACAGTCGCGCCGTTTGCTCCTTTCTGATTGGATGATAACAAACAATGCCCTTTCATAAATTCGTCCAGCGGGAGGGGAAGCAGGGGCGAATAAGCAGCGACAAACTTTCTACTAACCAGACTGGGGTGAAGCGAATGGCGTCTTGCTGGGCTCATTCCATCACGCGCCATTCGCTTCACCCCGGGATAGTAAGTGTAAAGTTCGTTGCTGATTATTCGCCCCTGCTTCCTGGTCGAGGCACAGGGAGCAGAGGAGGTCTTTAAGTGTTATGAATGCGTCTTTGTTAGCTGTAGCGTCCACTCTGTCGTCGATTCCTTGTTTTGATGAGTGGGCAACCACGAAACAGGTTTGTCGGGATGAAAGCGTAGTTTATTTTTTCTTTCCTCCATAAACATATACTTCGCTCTACATTAATGTATTGAGCACTGTTTTACGAATATCCAGTTCTACACTTTATATATATATATATATATATATATATATATATATATATATACACATTGTATACATAATTGTATGTTACGCTCACTGTTCATACAGTTTGAGCACTCTCTGGATTGGGTGGAGAGCCTCGTAAGAGGTGTTCACTATTGGCATATTGCTTCGCTCACTGCTTGCAGTTTGAGCACTCTCGTGACTCCACAATGCAATCCAACAATGTGTAACCGTACATCCTGTGCCCAAGTTCAGGAGTTGCCATAAAGCCATTATGGTAACAACCGGGAGGGCACATTGTATACATAATTGAATATATCTATATATATATATATATATATATATATATATATATATATATATATATATATATATATATATATATATATATAAAGTTTCAATTTTAAATACAGCTTCCATATAAAAGTATTTTAAAAGTCTTTTAGCTCGAACATACTGGGACGATAATAGAAACAGTTTCTACTGTCTGAGTTCGCTCCCTGGGTTGTTGTTGTTTTCAGATTTGAAACAAATTTAGCTGGGTATAGTTTTTGCAGCACGGAGGCCTACACATTGTTTTTTACACTACGACATATCCAAGGATTTTGCTATCAAGCATATCTAACAAAGAAATTAAGAGCGACTCTCTATACGGACCGAGTGAGATTGAAAAAAATGTGGCACAAGGTTGGAAAAAATGGACCCCTTGATATTTCGTCCAGAGATAACCTATAGTATGCTAAGAATCGTGATATAAGTCTTAGGTTCCAGAGTTTTTACACTTTTGAGAAAATTACGAAAAACCGTCGACAACCCGTGAAGCCGAAAAATCACATAAATGAGGTCAAATTTCATGATCAGATAATCGAACTCGCGTGAAGGCGCATAGCAAATTATGGCTTTCCGTAGTTTATAATTTTATTTAGGAGGTATTGCTAAGCTGCTTTGATGATATTTTAGACTTACAATTGTAATTCCGAATTCCTGGAAAGCAAGCGAAGAGAACCGAAATTTCTAGACTTTGAAAATCAAAAATTACATACCGTTTCCAAACATCTCAAAACATACCCGGTATTATGTAGAATTCTTTCGAAATTCAATTCTAGCAAGTACAAGAGCTGTTTTTGAACGTGATATAATTTTTTTTCTTGGCAAAAGTTATTTCTGAGGCGAGCGCCATGCAAGTTGACCCAATTTGACCTTTCGAAGAGATTTTGTTTAACCAGGAAATGTAAACAATTCGACTAGCCTTAGCTCGCTTTGTGAGCAAACCATTGAAAAACCCTGAGATAATACTTCGATGACAGCTTACCTTCCGAATGGGTGTTTGAAGGCAAATAATTTTGACGTTCTCAGTTAATTTTTCCATTGCTTTCTTGTTGCCGCGCTTTATAATTTGGGGTCATATCTTGACATCGAGCTTTTTCGCCGGTTCCAGGCTAAGCTTGTGCAACACTTTTCCGGAAAATCAATCCATATGTTGCAATATCTACCTCACAGTGAGCAACCTCTTGATATTCATTTAGTTTCTTGTATAATAAAAAAAATTCCTTAGCGCAAAACGTAAATCTCGGTCTAGTGAGTGTAACGCAATCCTTCCTTCGTCATCATCATCATCATCATCTTTATTTAAAAAACCACGGTAAATACATCAGGCGTTAACAATTTAATATAAACTACAACTTAATAAAAAAAACTATGTATGTAAATTAATCTTCTATAATTTAAAAATATAACTAGCTATTAAAGAAAAGTAAACTAAAATAAAGCTTGTTTTACATGAATGCCGTGTCGGAATTAATTAAGAATCGTCGGAAATTAGTCAGAGATGTTGAGAGTCCGGACCAGATGATTAATATTTTTTTCTGACGGGGGAGGGGGAAAAAAGTTTTCAAAAAAATTCTTTTTCTTGTTGATGTTGCACGCAATGCATTTAACGGTTCATTACGTGGCCACTGCAACAATTTAATTAAGATTTTCCATCATGATATACACAACATACACAAGGCTTTTTCATGTTTTTTGTTACAAATATTTAATACAGTAATTCACTCAATTGCTTTCGCTCAAAATACGTTTTCCTTTTAAGTTAAAACGGGACAACTTCCCGTTTTTCTCCTTAGCGCACTCAGCTATTGCTCTGCTCAGCGGATAGTGGAAAATAGCTAAGAGTTCGTAACCACACCCTATTCACTCGCCCTAGTCCCCTAACCCACCCTTGTGCTAACTTTGAATTTAAAGTGAGTGAAAACAAAATGTATTTAGGGTAAAGGACGGCCCATAACATTTTTTATTAAAGGGGGGGGGGGGGGGGGGGGGACTGGAAGATTATGAAAACGTAATTGCGAGAGCGCAAGCCGGAAAACAAATTTCCTGCAGAGTGCAAACTTGTATAAATCCCCTGCAGCATCTTAGTGACATGGATTCTAAGAAGAAAAAGTCTGTATGACAGTGCTTCTACGATTGACGTACGCTTAGGTTAGGCCTTGGCGTGGTATTTGGGTCGTGAAACTGAAGAACGTATCCTTATGATTACCCTCCTCCCATCTCCCTACCCCACCCTTGTGCTAACTTTGGGCTTTACTTATCCCGTTTGCAACGACATTTTTGACAGTACTCCTCAATTTTATAAATGTAAAATAACACGGCAAACTGATCCGTACGGCCGAGAAAAGATTGACTCAAGAAAAATAAAGTAAAATGATGGATACATATTCCAGTATATGCAATATTAATCTGGAGATGCCTTTACTGATTCCACGATCCGTAGTACGAGATTTGCGGACGTGCTTCGACAGCTGGGCTGGTATACGGCAACGCGTCAAACCCCTTCGCCACCCAATGTCCAGCAAAGAACGATGAGCGGGATAAATATCCATGTCAGAAATATTGGAAAGGAAACTGAAAATGAAGACCTTGCTAGAATCAGTTCCACTTCAGTGTCTACACCGCTGCCGGTCATCAGCCCTAGGGAGCTTTTGTGGCGTGATATTTCTTTGCTACAAGTTAGCAAGGGAACTAAATCTTGGACTTAAGTGCTTCGAGGGTCTTGACCGCATTGGCCACCAACTAGAAGCTGAAACGAGCAATTTCTCTCCATTTTCCAATTTTTCAACCGATGACGCGGAGCAAATGACTCAACTTCGGCAGAAGTAAACACATCACGGCGTCCTAATTACTCGGGATGCCTTATTGCAAATAATGTTTGATTTTAAAGTCAACCTCGTTCCCAGGGCTTTTCCCTTCGAGAGAGGGGCGGCGGGAAAAGACCCTGGCATCGGCTGGTCACGTGGTGTTCTTAAATAATAATTATAACACAAATGTATGCATTCCTGTGGTTAATCCGGTATTTTTATTGGTTGATGGAATTTGCTCAAAAATTACATTAGCATTGCGATTTCTAATTTCGACGTCGGTGGCTCATAAAATCAAGTAATTGTATGTAATATGGGGGTGGCAGGTCTGCACGACTCTCATGTTTTAAATGCCATTTGCTCCTTCTATATGTTTTGACTGTAGAGTGTAGACTGAATTTTAAAAACTTTCAAAAGCCGCGTGCAGCGGACTAGAGGTCAAGTCTGTCGGTTGTAGCTTCCCGTGGTGTCGCGCTTGTAGATTTTGACCTCATCAATGACCTCATTTTAGCGTCCTTTTTTGCCTGGCGGTTGTGTGTTGTTTTCGCCATTAGTATTGGCATGTAGATTTTTATGTAGGAAAGGTTTGAATTTCTCTAACTTTTCTCTCTGAAATACCGGACATGACAGGATCTGAAATGATCTGTTGGCCGTGAATGTCTTTCCTGCTATTTATGTCACGCTGGGCCCAGCTATTTTAATTTTCATGATCCAAGCTTTATAGCAGATAGAGTTGTAGCTTAATAAGCTATTCAACTTGTAGAGAGTTGAAGTTTGTCTCAGTCAAGGCTGTAATTTTAGCTTCCTTTCGCTACGCTTTATATCTGTGTGGAGCTCGCTGCCGGTTTATACTAAAACCTCCGTTGTCAATACAGTCTGGCGAGTGCTTTGTTTACGCCACTATTGATCACTATTTCATTCAGACAAGACCATGGTTTCGGTTCACCTTTCGCACCTCGTCAGTTGCCGGGTATGTACCTTATTACATGAAATTTTCGCGACACGTTAATTTCGCGATTTTGAGGTTCGCATATTTCGCGACCGCCTTAATTTCGCGATTTTGCGAAAATTTTGCATTTTGACTCACTTTAATTTCGCGTTTTTGAGTGAGACACACTTTATTTCTTTGTCAATGTTATTTAACATGTCCCTGAATTTGATCAAACAACTTAATCCACAATGTCCAAATAAACAGAAACGCAACTGATTATGTAAACAGTAACAAGAAAGATGTTCTCACAGTGTATACAAGGCACGGTTTGTAGTTCATGCTTGAAGGACCAGAACATTACCACAGAATAGTTCAAAATGATTGTTATAAACGTGTGTAATGGTAATGAAGTCGTTTTTTTAATTATTAACATAATGTGCGTCACTTAATTTTCGCGTCATGTTATTTTCGCGACATTTAATTTTCGCGTCACTTAAATTTCGCGATTTTTTTTAAATCGCGAAATTCGCGAAATTAACGTGTCGCGAAAATTTCATGTAATAAGGTATTTGCTAGTTGCTACCTTTTTAGCAACGCATATTTTTGTTGAGAACGGTCAAACCATTCTGCTCGACATAATTTTCTAACGTGTATTTCTTTGGAAGGCATTATTTGAAAATTTTAGCACTTTCTTCTCTTGGCTGAATTGAGGATATTTCTAAATGTGAACGCTTTCGTTTCCTGCACATTCCTTCTTAAGTTCGGAATGGATGCTGAGTATTATATCAGTGCGCAAGGGTATAAATAAAGTATAAATACATGTTTGAAGATTATGTCGAGCAGTAACCGTTCTCAACAAAATCCCGGGACAAAAATATGCGTTGCTAAAAAGGTAGCAACTAGCAAATACAAACCCGGCAACTGATGAGGTTCGAGAGGAGAACCGAAACCATTGTCTTGCCTGAATGATATCGGAGAAATAATGGCATTAACGAAGCACACTCGCCAGACTGTCAAAATTGACAACGGAGCGAGCTCCACGCAGCTATAGAGCGTAGCGAAAGGAAGCTAAAATTACAACCTTGACTGAGGTAAACTTCAACTCTCTACAAGTTGAATAGCTTATTAAGCTACAACTCTCTCTGCTATAAAGCTTGGATCATGAAAATTAAAATCCTGCAAAGACAAATCTAAAATAGCTGGGCCTAGCGTGACATAAATAGCAGGAAAGACATTCATGGCCAACAGATCATTTCAGTCTGTCATTTCAGATTCTGTCATGTCCGGTATTTCAGAGAGAAAAGTTAGAGAAATTCAAACCTTTCCTACATAAAAATCTACGTGCCAATACTAACACACAACCGCCAGGCAAAAAAGGACGCTAAAATGAGGTCAAAATCTACAAGCACGACACCACGGGAAACTACGACTTGACCTGTAGTCCGTTGCAAGCGGCGTTTGAAAGGTTTTAAAATTCAGTCTACACTCTACAGTCACTAAAATCCTCCTTAACAAACAGCTAAATGTAGAATACCCGTTCAAAACATCTAGAAGGAGCAAATGGCATTAAAATCATGAGCCATATTACACTCTCGTAACTCCCGTCTTGCTTTTGATTATGCAGCTTCGATTTCACATCTAATTTATTATTTATTATTTATTTCCTGCACATATGTTTGTAAAGTTGTAAAAGATTTTAATCCAGTGGAGTTTGTCCGCGTGCTTCGCTTATCGGGTAAGCGATCGAAAAGTTCGATTTTAAAAGATCACAGCTCGAACGCCGTGAGAATTCTGTATTTAGAACTTTTTTAGAGGTAAACAAACCATTAGCCTGCGAATACAGCCGCCTCTCATCGCTCCCGGCCGCTAGGGGCGTTCGCGCGAACGCCCCTAGCGGCCGGGAGCGATGAGAGGCGGCTGTATTCGCAGGCTAACAAACCATTTGCCACAGATCTATTTGCGTTTGGTAATTATTTGTTTTAAACTTAGATCTCTCTCGATGGCAACTCTCAAAACAGTTTTACGTACTCTTTGCTCGTACGAAAAGAAACATGTCTTGTGCGAACCCAAAAGCAAATCATTTTCAGAGGGTCGTGAAGGGGGGTACCAAATCCCAGTTCCCAGCCTAAATTTGGCCCAAATCCCAGTTCCCAGGCTAATTTTTGCCAAAATCAGTACAACTCGATTGAATGGTCCGAAAAACCCCGCTTTGCAGCGGAATGTTCAATTCCACAACTGTTTACAACTGTTTTTTCCAATTCCTTTGGACTACAATTTAAAACCAACAAAAGTTTAGAGTTTTCGGTGTGTATAACGGCGTTATTTGCATTGACGTACTTGATTTCTAGTACCATTTTGCGAGAAACCTTTTCCGAAGCCATTTTTATCTTCCCTTCACAATATCTTCCCGCCATATGCAAACTTGCAGAACTTGTCCGCTGACCAGGAAAACTGACAGAACGTAACTATGCAACCGTGTAAGCCTGGTAGCTAGACCGCCAACCTCGTTCCCAGGGCTTTAACGAGGTTGCTAGACCGCGGGCGCAAAGGCGAAAAATACTGATTTCACGGTCTGAGGAGTGCAAGGTCTATTGCTACTAAATAGGATTTCTAGTTTGTTGTTCAGTGGGAAAAGTAAATGTGTTGCATAAACACTGATTCAAAGTATTGTATACAAAGAACTCTCCTTCGAAATGGGCTTGTGATTACAAATAAAAAAGTTACAAAAAACCAAAACGAAAACATTGTATGCTAGTAAGGAAGAAAATGAAAAAATGAGCAAGAGCAAGACAAAAATATCCACGCGGATGTATTTGCGGCACGCGATCACTTAGATGTAAAGATTGCGTGACATCGATCTGGATCTATTTTTCAGTTCAATTCGTTCCTTCACTTCTTGCCTCTTTTCATTAGAAATATTCAATACAAAACTCAATAGATACCCAGAGGATGCTTTGTATGCAAGACATGGATCCAGGTCCTGCAAAAATATTGCACAAGCTAGAAAAAGGTGACACTTAGAAAATGCCGTAGCCGTATGAAAAGGCCGGTGTCTGATCACGGCAGCAAGACACAGGAAAATTAGCGAAGAACATCAAAGTTATTTGCCTTCAAACACCCATTTGGAAGGTAAGCTGTCATCGAAGTATTATATCAGGTTTACTGGGTAGTTTTAATGGGAAATGGCAGGGTTTTTCAATGGTTTGCTCAGAAAGCGAGCTTAGGCTAGTCGAATTGTTTACATTTCCTGCCATAATTCCTGGTTAAACAAAATCTCTTCGAAAGGTCAAATTGGGTCAACTTGCATGGGGCCGCTCGAATCAGAAATAACTTTTGCCAAGAAAAAAATTATATCACGTTCAAAAACAGCTCTTGTACTTGCTAGAATTGAATTTTGAAAGAATTCTATATAATACCGGGTATGTTTTGAGATGTTTGAAAACGGTATGTAATTTTTGATTTTCTAAGTCTAGAAATTTCGTTTCTCTTCCCTTGCTCTCCATATCATCAAAGCAGCTTAGCAATAACTCCTAAATAAAATTATAAATTAAGGAAAACCATAATTTGCTATGCGCCTTCACGCGAGTTCGATTATCTGATCATGAACTGAAATTTGACCTCATTTATGTGATTTTTCGGCCTCACGGGTTGTCGACGGTTTTTCGTAATTTTCTCAAAAATGTAAAAACTCTAGAACCTAACACTTATATTACGATTCTTAGCATACCATAGGTTATCTCTGGACGAAATATCATGGGGTCCAATTTACCGACCTTGTGCCGCCCCTCACGCGGTGGTTAGAGAGGGGAGTGTAGGTTTTTGTAGCCTGCGAGCAGGCTCACTTGTTTGGGATATCGCGCGAGTATCTTGGCGGCGAAGCCGCCAAGCCGGCGAGAAGAATGGGGCGAGAAGAATGCTTCGCCGCCAAGATACTCGCGCGATATTTTGTCGAGGGTAAAATGTCGAGGGTCGAGGGTAAATGTCGAGGGTTCAAAAATGTCGGCGATTTTTTTTTTATTTTGCACTCGGAATGAATTCGGCCGATAAAGAAGAGCCGGTACCAAAACATTTTATTTGACGAACCTAATCTATTAAACTTGTAGAACCTTTTTGTCTCACATTAACACACAGACGACCGGACGAACTTTGCAAAACTGAATGAACAATTTGAGTGTAAACACTTCGGCTATATTATAAACAAGAAAAACAATGAAGGTTTTCCTCTTTAATATATTACAGTAAAACCGTTTTCATCGAAGTTTATTAGACAAGAGTTCTCGTGAAATTGGCGCGGCCAAAATATTTTTGCAGCGTTCGCATCATTATAAATTCGTTGAACATAATTTATGATTCCCTATAGAAAAGAAAAGCAGCTTGATGTTTTGGAAAGGTTTCTTCGGAGAGATTTTCATTGAAAGAGATTTACATCATATAATTTTAAAAATAAGCTAAGTTTACTGCAGGATTTCCCCGCCGAGACACCGCTTCACATATTTCACGCGCCGCACAAAAGATTTTATCACCGACCGGAGAAAATATTTGAAAAACTATTCGTATCAAGACAGTCATTTTTACAAAGGACCGGAATAGACTAAAAGCCCATGGTAAACAATTAAAGCTACTTTCCTGAGACTGCCATACGATGCGATTGGCAACCGCACAACAATTTTACCTGGACTGGATTAAACAGTCGTAATAAAAGTGCTGAAGATTTTAAAGACAAAGGTGCGAAAAGTGAAAATCACGATTGAGAAAAGGCGCGCACTTGAGTCGTCTTGCAGGTCAAGTTTTATCGCTGGTTTTATTTTACGCCAAAGTTGTGTTTTCGCGGGAACAAAACTGGTGACTTTTGAAGGCATAAAATAAATTCAAAACAGCAGTGAAAGTTATAAAACACCACCATTCTAAGCTAGGTTTAATAACAGAAATGAAATGAGCTCACCTTAGCAAAGTTGACAAATTATCCTTGCGTTACGCGTTACAACAAAGCCGGTTCGGCTGTCTATTTCAGGTCTTGTGCTATTTAAAACTATCATCAATGATTTGTTTTGCAATTATGTTGTAGCAACCTCGTCGTGATATAGCAAACTGAAAAAAATCCTGTACTTGCTGAGCCAAGAGTGCACGTGCAAAGTTCAATAAGTTAATATTCCATATTTTTATGCGGTAGAATTGAACGCACAAGTTTGGTTTTTGATGGTATCAGAACCCATACTGCACAAACAATGTTTTTTAAACCATCCGGCTATCCAGATCGACCGCCAAAATATTTGTAGTGAGTATTGAAATCAAACGCTGTCCCGAAATAGTTCTCAAACCCGCAAATCCATCAACTTGCAATCAGGGCGTTTAGAGCCAAATCGGAGCAATGCAAAAGCAATGCAAAAGCACGTTGTGAGTATTTGTGCAACCTTACTGACCAATGGGTGAGTTTGCTGTCAGTTTGTGTGTCATTCATGGTGGAGTGAAACGTTCTCTCTCTTGTGACTGGTACACTGCCAGCAATCAGATCTGAAGAACAAGTACGTTTGGGGCAAACCATTAGGTTGCGTAGGGGAGGGGGGTGTTTAGGTGATCTTTAAAATATATATCCTGCAAGCCAACTCCAAGAAAAAATATCCTGCAACTGCGAAAGCCCAATTTGTAGCTTTGTTCTTTTTTTGGCAAAAAAATCCCTGTAGAGACACGGCTAAAAGAAAACATTTTAAGCATGGACAGAAACACCGGAGACCGCGCTAAATTTTCAGAAATGACCGATTAATCAATGAAGACACGGTAAATGCCTTACGTAATAGGATTAGCATAACAACCAATCATGATACGTCGCCAGCATTCCGGAAAAGCCACCCGGAGCGAGGAGCAAGATTAGCGACGGCGTTACACAGACGCTTCTCTCCCCGATTTTTTTCTGAGGGGAGGAGGCGGATGTCACAGGCTATCTCAATCGTGATTTTCGCTTTTCGCACCTTTGTTTTTAAAATCTTCAGCACTTTTTAATATTACGACTGTTTAATCCAGTCCGCAAGCTTCACGCGAGTCGGAACTGAAATCAATTTTCGCCACGGTAACAGAGGTTTATTATAAACCCGGCATAGTAAATCGAACGTTCGAAAATCGAACTCAATCCGTGGATTGAGTTTCGGCAATCGAACGAAATCGAACACCGGACTTTCAGTGAGTTCGATTTCCGAACAAATCGAATTCAATCGAACAAATCGAACTCAATTGAACTCAATCCATCTGATTGTGTTCGACTGAGTTTTGAAACCGAACCGAATCGAACACAATTAAATGAAGAGTATGATTATTATAAAAGTGACAGGCTAAACATGACTCCCGCTTGTCGCAAAATGTATAAAAAAGCCTTTAGATAGCTTTCCCAAGAAGGTCTACGAGATATTTGTTCCCCTATTAAAGATCAACAAAATAGAGATGTGACAAGTGCTCAATATGTATTGTATGACTCTTTGATCCGCTGTGCAAAGCCATTTATAATTACTGTTTCTCTATGCCTTCGTTATGCTAGCTCTCTTGGCATATGTTAGGTTTTCTTTGGCTAACTTTTGTTGCAAGATAAATAGTGATCGGCTGCAATTTTTGTAATCTCTATGAAATGCTAGGATCAGTCAATCTCTCAGCCCGTGATTTAATGTCTAAGTCTGCGGTGTGCTAGACTTGTGAGAAAGTCGATCTTTATCACGGATGTAAGCGTCTAATATCCAAGTCTGAAGCTGCCTTGTCTCTATTGGAATCATGACTTCTTGCAGTTTATATGTTTTAGCTCCTTGTTTTATTCTGTTTCTGAGTGGTGTCTCTTGGAGCTTGAAGAACCTCCGTTGTTTCATCATGGCGTTGTTGCATCCCGACATGGCTTGCACAAATATGGTGATCTGTTTTGAAAATCTAACGGATGCTAGTGAATTCTTACTTTTTTCTTAAGCAATTACAGGCCACATGGAAGCAACCAGTTCACTGTAAAGGTGACCCAATTGTCCGCGATCGTTTGAAATTCGGAATGCGCGGCCTTTCTCGCCTATTTTCTTTAAAACATTGAAAACTTCGCCATCCTTGACGTCAAAGCGGCATTCCTGGTAGCCTTTTACTAAGCATTTGAAGCTTTCAATCCACAGCGCATCTGAAGCCATTTCTGCGGAATTTCTTCGTTTACGAAAATCACGTGCGCTACACTCCGGGCTGAAGTAACATCTGGTTATGGATTTTCAACGCCTGTTTTACACAAATCACGAGTTCGAAAATCGAACGTTCGATTGGGTTCGATTGATTTTTTTTCTTTTCGGTGAGTTCGATTTCGTTCGATTGCCGAACTCAATCGAACTCAATCCATGAATTTAGTTCGATTGAGTTCGGTTGAAATTGAGTTCGATTGGGTTCGATTTACTATGCCGGGTATAAAGCAATTCAATTCATTTGACCTAGTTTAGACTACAGTCAACTCCCGCCTTGCGGACACCTCGCTATTACGGACACCCCGCTATTACGGACAGCAGCTAAATCCCCGGCGAAAGTTACAGACGTTTGACTGAAACAAACTCTCGCTATTACGGACTCTCGCTATTACGGACTTACGGACACTTTATTCGGTCCCAACGTCACAATTTTATTGTTTTCTCTCTCGTTATAGCGGACACCGAGCAGCATCTTGGAATATTTGCACACATACATCAAGTCTATTTTTTCTGCTTTTTGAGATTGTCTTTGTTTTTTTTTTGGTCGATTTCCGCTTCTTCTGTCCATCAATCAAAATTCCTTCACTTTTTTCTCTTAAGGTCCTCTTTGCAGTCTCGCTGCCATGAATAAGTTCGTCCAGTCTGTCCAAACATTTCCTTCCTTTCCTTCTGCTTTCTTGATTCATAGAGGGAAGTTTAAGGTTGCTTATGAATTTAGTCTCCTTGGCGGCAAAGTGGGAGAAGTTGCAATTCAAAGGAGAAATACACAGAGCCGATTGGAACGATATTTTAAGGCAATGTGATAGCTGATGCAATCACTACTGTAGCTGATGTTCAAGTTTTTCCTCGAAAATAATTTTTTTAGAAATGTAGATTACCGTACTTTAGTACAGTAGGAAACCATAACGATGCACGTGTGGACATTGCTGCAACATACGATGATTGTTGTTTACGTACTTAGAAGAACTACTGTACATAAAGGGTACGTAACTTCTGTTCTGTTAAGTTCTGTTCTGTTTGTAAATAAAGTTCTGACGCTCTTTACGTGCGACAACGGGTCTGAAAAAGGTACTGGAGTTAATGAAAATGAACTCACATGTGACCCCCTACTGTAAATATCGTTTTATAATAAAAAAATTTCTCGCATCCCGCTATTACGGACTCTCGCTATTACGGACACCAAATCGCGGTCCCGAGGGTGTCCGCTATAACGGGAGTTGACTGTATCTCGCTGGAGTTTTGGTCTACACTCAAGAAAATTAAGGCATGGGCCGCCAGTTATTCCGCCCAAAACGTGAGGGGGTGGTCTATCTTCTGAGGATTAAGCTATACAAACGTAAAACTTTGACAGATTAATATGTTTGACAAAGTTGTCATATTGACATCCATGACGTATGCAAATGAAGTCACGTGATCAAACAGGGCTATTTTTAGCTCAAAATTCTTTTAAGCAAAATGGCACCAGTTTTGCTTATTCTCCGGAAGCTGCCTTTGGAATTATAATGTTTTGCTTATTAGGTACATCATTTCTGTGCCCGGACTTTTTGAGATAATCAAAATAAAAGCCTGAAAAATTAAATTACTTGTTTGAGGGGACTGGGAACTAGTAAAAAATGTCGTTTATTTTCAAAATTAGTAAAATATTTCAAAAGGTCCGGGCACAGATCCTTTGTTGCTCACTTTGGAAACCATTTAAGAGCAGTAAAAATAGATGACTATTGGTATAAACTGGTGCCATTTTTGTTTAAAAATTGGCCGTAATAAGTCACGTGACCTAATTTGCATAACATTTACATGTCAAAATGACAATAATTGCAAACTTATTTAGCCATCCAAAGTTTTACGCTGTTACAAATAAAGCCTCAAAAGATAGACCACCCCTCACTTTTTAGGCGAAATAACTGGCGAGCCATGCCTTAATTTACCTGAGCAGTAAAATTGTTGTGCGGTTGACTAGAATTTGCAGCCCGCCAATCGTATCGTATGGCAGTCTCAGGAATAGTAGCTTTGTTTACCATGGGTTTTTAGTCTATTCCGGTCCTTTGTAAAAATGACTAGTAAAATCTTTTGTGCGGCGCGTTTTGTGAAGCGGTGTCTCGGCGGGGAAATCCTGCAGTAAACTGAGAGATACTAATGACCGAGTTACGAGTTGAGTTGAGTTTGAGTTGAGTTTGAGTTAAGTTTGAGTTAAGTTTGAGTTACCGTTGTTTTCATTTTTTTTAACTTAAAAGTGGTTAATGCACGATCCAGATCTTTTCTACAGAAAATAGACCGTCTGTTCTCTTTTCACGGGTGAAAAAGTGTTAATTTTACATTCCCAAGCATTGTTCTCATTTCACAGCCACAACAATTGTTTACTCCCCGTAACTGGTTTTTCACTCATGCTCTTGTTGGACGTGCGAATAACATTCAATTTGAAGTTTCCAGCTGGCTAACTTATAATTTGTTTTCTGTAATAAAAGTAATCAAAGGCTCCTAAGAGCTAACACGTGAATAAGAAATGCTAACGCGTAACGCAATATTGTGGTAAGCTTATGTTCTGTTTTCACACTGACACGGTTTAATATTTTTTTTAAATTAAACGTAAGGTTTTTTGACAGACGGAAAAAAAGAAAAGGAAAAATACAGTAGATCACTTTCATAATGTTCAGTCTGAAGAAAAAAGAAAAAAAAAAGACATGGACGGCACAAGCGAGCTTTGAACCGTGGGCCTTTCGGCTGTCATTCATTCGGCCACCGTGATCCATCATCAGTGATATAGAAAGGGATAAATTTCGTACGACACCCGAACTATGTAGGCGGACTTCGATTTGCTATTACGTTGCTATTCGTACGGGAGTCCAAAACTTTCGACAATTTTCGATGTTATTCTTCGCTTTTGTTGGTCCACAATATTAAATGTTCGTTTAGTTTTACGAAGCGTTTCTGGTAAGCGATGTTGATTTGGCTATAAGACTCGTATACTACGCGAGTACAGGAGCGAGTGACTCATTTCGTGACACTTCGTGACGCGTAACTCCCGTACGGCCAACTTCGCCGGATTTGCTATTCGTACAGGAGTCCAAAACTTTCGACAACTTGCGATGTTATTCTTCACTTTTGTTGGTCCACAATATTAAATGTTCGTTAGTTTTACGAAGCGCTTCTGGTAAACGATGTCGATTTGGCTCAATAATTTGCCGAGTGATCAAACTAATACCAAAAAAGGACACTAATCCGCACCTTATCAAAAACTGGCGTCCCTTAACTCTCCTTAATTGCGATTATAAAATAGCTACGAAGGCCATCACAAATCGAATAAAATCAGTTATTTCACAACTAATTAATAATGATCAGACTGGCTTTTTAAAAGGCAGATTTATCGGAGAAAATATAAGATTGATTGATAGTGTCATAAATTATACAGCACAACAAGAAATCCCTGGTCTGTTACTTTTCATCGACTTCGAAAAAGCTTTCGACTCCCTGGAGTGGTCTTTTGTTAATCACACGCTACAATATTTTGGTTTCGGCCCCTCCTTAACAAATTGGGTTCGAACTTTTTATACCAACATTGAAAGTTGTATTTTGAACAATGGATGGTCGAGTGATTTCTTTACTTTACAAAGAGGAGTTCGGCAAGGCTGCCCCCTGTCGCCCTACTTGTTTATCCTGTCTGTTGAAGTGCTAGGGAAATCAATTAGGGCTAACTCTCACATTAAAGGTATCCCTGTTAATAACACAGAAATTAAAATAAGTCAATACGCGGATGACACTACATTGATCCTTAACGGCGAACAAGAATCCTTATCAGCTGCCCTTAATACTATAGAAAATTTCGGCTATGCGTCTGGCCTCAAACTTAACGACAAGAAAACTGAAGCCTTATGGATCGGGTCAAATGTGGGCAAGAACAAAAAACTCCTCCCAGAAAAAAATTTTAAATGGCCAGAAAATAAAGTTAAGTTTCTCGGTGTTTGGATTTCAACTAACCCAACCGTCACACTAAATCTAAATTACACAGAAAAACTGGAACAAATAAGAAATCTTCTAAGCTGTTGGAAGTACCGACGGCTAACGTTAATTGGCAAGATTCAGGTTTTAAAGAGCCTTGCTTTATCTCAATTGACGTATATTTTAACCCCTCTGGTAACAAACCAGAGTTTTATCGGCGAGATAAACAACATTTTTTACAGTTTTCTTTGGAACAACAAAGGTGACAAGATTAAGAGAACCCTTTTGATAAGCAACTATGATCATGGCGGACTAAAGATGATCGATTTAAGTTCTTTCAATAAATCTCTTAAGACTATCTGGATACGTAAATATCTTGATGCGTCAAACCACGGGAAGTGGAAAGAATTTATCGAGCTCGATCTGGGAAAATATGGTGGAAACCTTATCTTTAGGGGCAATCTTAACAAGTCTGACTCTCTCAAGATAATATCAGTTAAAAGCATCTTTACAAGAGAGCTACTACAAATATGGTCTGAAGTCAATTTTGAAGAGTTTGTTAAAACCAAGGAACATTTTCTTGAGCAACCCATATGGCATAATTCGCTAATTAGGATCGAAAACAAGCCCGTCTTCGATAAAAACCTCTATTCTCTAGGAATTTCAAAGGTAAAGGATTTTGTGAATGAACAATACAACTTCCTTTCCTACACAGATTTTATTGAAAAATATAATTGTCATTTCCAACCTTTAAAATATTTTGGACTCGTATCTGCCCTTAAACAAGGCATAAATAATAGCATCACTCAAAATCCTACTCTTTCAATCCCAGAAGATTCACTTCTTACCTTATTTCTTAAGAACGCAAAAGGAACTAAGGTCGTCTACAAAAAACTTGTCTGTAAAAAAACGTCCACCCCGGTGAGAAGTCAGGCGAAATGGAACAGTACGGTCTCCCAGGAGGGATGTGTTGCTGATTGGAATGCAGCATACACGTTGGCTTTCAAGTGTACTAAAAGCACGACACTTATTAATTTTCAATATCGATTTTTGCATAGAATACTTCCCACAAACTCGTTCCTGACAAAGATTGGTATCACGCATGACCCAAACTGCTCCTTTTGCCGTACTACTGAGGAAAATCTCGCTCATCTTTTTTGGCACTGTCCAAACGTTCAAAATTTTTGGGGAACCTTGACTGAAAAGCTTGCTGATTTCGACCTTATACCTAGAGACTACTCGATGGATATCGCAGTTTTGTTAGGCCTAAAGACGGATACCTCTAAATTTTCTCTTCAGATAAACTTCTGCTTTCTTCTAGCCAGATATTACATCTGGGGTTGCAGACTCGGGAACAGGACCCCTAAGCTAAAAATGTTTTTGAAGACCCTTCAGTCCCAATATAAAATTGAATTGTACAAACGAGTACCTACAAACAATCCTACAAACAAGAAATGGGACCCTTTGGTCTCACTTTTCAATGGTATTTGTTAGTTTTTAATTGGCAAATGTATATATGTTCCCAAATTACCAGCTCTAGAGACGGCTTTCTTGTAATTGTGTACTGCTCCAATCAAACTAATGGTTTTTGTGACCAATTAACAGTTATGATCTTTGAGAATATTATATGTTACGTAAATTAAGAATATTATAATTTACTTTACGTTTATTTTAGCTTATGTTTTTAGTTATTCTCTTTTTTCTACATTTACTTGGTAACGTAACTAGTGTAGTAAGTGTAATTGTAACTAGTGTCTACTACTGTTCGTTAATTAGTTTTTGTATTGTATTGTTGCATTAAGAAAAGTATCGTATTGTAAGTAGCGTAAGTAGCGTAAGTATCGTATTGTAAGTAGCGTAAGTATTGTATTGTAAGTATAGTATTTTAAGTAGTGTAAGTATCGTATTGTAAGTAGTCGGTGAACTTTGTATTGTGAAATAAAAACTTTTGAGTCAAAAAAAAAAAAAAATATATATATATATATATATACCTGTTCTGATCCAGAATATGTTTACGGTTCTTTGAATATTTTTTCCAGGTTGCTTGAGACCCAAATGTTTCAATGTTGACAAAGCACTGTTTTGCTCGCTTTTTTCTTTGCTTTGCCTTTGTCCATACAACTTAGTAAATTAATGGAGAAAGCTTCATTTGTTCTCCTCGCCTCATTTTAACAGTGCCATTTTTTCATATTCCATACTAAATATTCTGTCCAAAAAGTTTGTTAAGACAATTGTTTCACCATGTATATACATCAATTTTAATTTTGAAACAAAAGAAAACAAAGAGATGCTCTGTCAGTGAAAAATGCTTTATTACAGTGCAATACACAGTGTAAAATGCTTGTTTAGCCACAAAAAGTTTGTAATTGTTGTAATATGATGCTAGGGCTTTTATCTTGCAAGTAACAGTTCAGTTAGGGAAAGAAGGCAGGGTCCTCAACGCCTGGGGGACAATATAAAAATAACAGGGGTACTCGTCATACCTTTTAGGGGTCAAAATATGTAGATTGGTAACTAACCCTACTTAAATCTAAAATGAGCACTGTTAGAATTATTGCGGTACCTTTTAGGGTATTGAGCCGAAAAAAAATATGACAGAATATGACATGTGTTGTTTTAGAATTGGTACTAATCTCTGGGATAAAAAAATATTTTTATATTTTCGATGAGCACACATCATTTTTATATGCGAGTCCCTTTGGCAGGCCTCGATGACAAAAAAAATAAGGATTTGCACGGGATTTTATTGTGAGTTTGATAAAATGTCAAAAATTATCAATAAACAGCCATTAAAGTGTTTATTTTGGGCTGGGCTGAGTCTGGGCTCCCTGTAGTTAGAATTGTGCTCTTGTTAGAGTAACGATTTACCTAGGGTTTGAATTGAGCTCAGACTAATTGTTAGGGTAACAAGTTAGGTAGGGTTAGTTGATTTGTAATAGTGGAAAATGTTATAAAATACCATATTTATTCGAATAAGTACCCACCCTTGAATAAGCGTCCACCCTAGCCTCGAGGTCCTAAAATTAAATAAGCGCCCTGGGCCCGGTTGTTCGAAAGCCGATTAACGCTAATCCTGGATTAAAAGTTAACCGAGGATTTCATTTCTCTGTTTAAAAATGTTTTCAAAAGGTCATTTATAGCTATTAGTGAAGACAACTTTAAGTCAAGACTGAAGGGCAGAAAAGTTTGGAAAATTTTCAACTGTTGAGTTGTTTAACTGAATTCAAAATTGACGCTAATCCTAGGTTAGATTAATCGTGTTTTGAACAACCCGGGTACTTATTCGAATAAATCAGCACTGTGCTGTACACAACTCAGGCTGGTTTATGCACAATGTTTCTTGTGCTTCTGCTAATCGATCAATTGGAAACCGAATTTCAGGGTTAAAGTCCACTAATGGTTATAGAATGTACTTTAGTTTTACCTAATACAAGTGTTATACAGGAAAACCACTTTCTTGCTAGAAATACCTATAAAAAAAAACGAAAAATTAGATTTAGTATCCATGAACAACAAAAGTAATATACAGCTCATCAGCTCTCGTCAGATCAGTAATGAAAAACCCTGTCAGGATGGGTTATTTTAAGAACGTGTTGATAATTCTGGCAAAATATAACAGGTATACATTCTGGCAAAATAAAACAGATACATAAAGAACAGTCAAGAACGTCAAGTACATGTGAAGGGCTTAAGCAAGCAAGCAAGCACGCAACTTCCAATGACTAAAACGTTTTGGAGCATCACTGTGTTATGATTATTATATGCCAGGATTACATAATGTATGACTGATGAAGTTACTAACTAAAAGGACACGTGTGTGTATGCAACTGCGACAAGTCGAACTAGAACTGATTGTAGTCGAATCGTTACGAGAATTGTGATTAAAGCAAATATCACTGGATCTATTACAAGTAGCCTGTTTCAGGTACAACGAACCTTTAGCAGAATTGAAAGGTCGAGAAATGACACAAGTTATGCAAGCAAATCACAGTCAATAGTCAATATTGAATACCTTGAAAACGAAACTACATGTAATAAACGCAAGCATGTTTCTACTCACAATAATTTCAAGCAATATATAAGACGTGACGTGTTCTTCTGAGGTTGTCTGGTTCCAGTTCGATTTAACAACACTCTGGTGGTTTCGATATTGATCTCTCCTTCATGCTGCAAGGTACAAATTGTTGGAAATATAATTGAAAATGACTTTTGTAGCAAGTTAACACAGCAAGAGGCAGCTGGAATTGAAGTCAAAAGTTACCTTTCTGCGAACGATCGGCGTGCTCGCTATGCATTCTGGGTATCACAGGTCAAATTGGCGCGCGAAAGCATAACGATCTCCAAATAAAACCATTTATAAGTCTCAGGCGAGGAACTAATCCGAACACAAAACTTTGCTGACCGCTTGTTCACATGCCCAAACTCACAAAAATATACTTGTTTCCTCGCTCAAGACTCTTCACGGCTTGCAAAGTTGGGCAGAGTCGTTAAGCACACACCGACGCGACATCGATGGTCACTCGTTCAAGCTTTAAGCTCGGTTCGTTGAACAAAAAGCGCCCAATTAAGTCTTCCTGAACTTAATGATGTCCCAGACACTTTGCAAACAGTGGAAACTAAATTTATTGCCGTTATTTGGCATCAAATGTCGTGATTCTACCGCACGATTCGCTCAGCTCAGTCAAACGACCTCCACACAGGACCAGGATCGTTCCAAGGAGGGTAAGAGAGAGCATGCGCGTAGATTTCAAATGTCAGCACCAGTGCTACGCGGACAATGTGGTGTCATGCAATCGTGTAACGCAAACAAACTGAAATTCATTCAGACGTTTTACACAATTAAAATCAGGTAAAATAATTTTTTATTTACCCGCATACATCCTGGCTGTTTAATGCGGAGTAATATTTTTCATCTACAAGAGAAAATTATTTTTAGTTAGTATATTTAGTATATACACTGTAATTTTCAAAGAGTTATTTTAACTCCAAAAGTGGAGTAAAAAAAAAAGGTACAGGATAATCCCTTTTTTGGGGTCATTTTAACTCCAAATTTAACTCCGAATTGGGGTTAAAATAACTCCAACCACTAATGGAGTTAATTTAACTCTACTATACAGCAAGGTAACTGCTTTTGGGGTTAAAATAACTCTTTTTTGGAGCTGAAATAACTCCGAAAAAATTAACTCCAGTGCAAGGAGTTAATTTAACTTCACTTTAGGAGTTATTTTAACTCTTTGAAAATTACTGTGCAAAATTACATTCAATGAAAAAGCGGGAATTTTAAGACCAGAGACACTGAGAGAAGATGGTAATCAAGTTCAACATTATCAGGGCATTTAGAGGAGAAAGATAACATTAGTTTAGCTAGCTACAGCTGTAGGTTGAAATATGGGTGCTTGTTTGTGGGGTCTGGAGGCTATAAATTGAGCATTGTTAGGGAGCGGTCATTAACTATTGGAGGGGGAGGGCCGGTAAATTTTGGGGGAGGGCTGTGTTTTTTTGGGCGCCCATTTGGGGTGGGCCACAATTTTATGGGCCCACGTTTAGGGGAGGGTTACAATTTCTGGGCGCCTTTCATTAAAACATTAGACGATGTGCATAAATGGGTTTTGTGCTATTGACTTTGGCATGGCAAGAGAATCTTCATAGAACCGTATACTCAAAGCTTAATTTCACAGTGAAAAAGCTCACACCTAGAACAATTAAAACATAACTTGATTTATTTCTGGTATACGGGTGTCCTTAGTTTAAGATTACGCAACCTTATCCCGACATCAGCTATACTCCACATTGTGAAATTTGCTATAATACCCTACCTTACCGTTATTGTCAGACTGTCTGGCATTTTTGATGTGCTTCCGACTGCACAAAATTAGAACGAATCCAAGAACGAGCGTTACGCGCTGTCTACTGTGATAATGATTCAACGTACGAAGAACTCTTGCAAAGGGCGAACCTACCTATACTGAGCACGCGAAGGCTACAGGCAATAGCTATATTAACTATGTACAACGTTAAAAATGGTTTGGCGCCCCATTTTATAGTGAACTTATTCGTTGTCTCAACTGCTCATTGCAATCTTAGAAACCCCCGACTTTATATTATTCCGAGATGTAGGACAGTTACATACGGAAAACACAGCTCATCATACCTAGGCCCCGTCCTTTGGTCTAAACTTAATAAATATACTCGGCTGTCTGACTCGCCAGAAATTTTCAAAAAACGTATCAAAACAGTTAATCTTAGCAACTTATTAGACAACACATGTAAAGACTGCCTGTTATGTAACACTTACGTTATTGACATTTTAGCTCATAAATACATATTTTATCTATTTAAGTAACTTTGTAACATTTAGTTTAGGTGTCCCCAATTAGCGGTCAACGCGCGCTAGCGATAACACCTGTTATAATTATTACCGGTATATTATTATTATTATTTAATACTATAAAACTCAATCAGTCTTAAACAGTAACGGTATCAAACATATTGTTTTTTTTTTCTTTTTCAACAAATGCGACGTAGTCTTGAAACAGTTTGCCAATGAATGTCCAGTGAAGATGTATAAACGATTACTCAATGGGTTCCCAGAAAGGAGTGCATTCCAATGTGTTCCAAAAGGGGCCTATGTCTTCTGCACTGCTGCTGTCGTATGCTTCCACTGCAGTAAAGGCACTTCCAGATTCCTCCTCCTGACATTGTTCCACACTATCATCGGCCCCGTCATCGCTATTTCTTCCACTGTCATTGATGCTACTTGGGTTGTCTTGGTCGCTACTTTCATCGTCTTCACTTGCATTAGAGCTACTTTCATTTTCAGAAAACCCCAACAGTGTTCTAAGCTCTGATTTCGCGCTGTCATTTAAAAGTTCGCACTGATCAGACATCAAACCGACCGCCCATTTCTGCTCTCTTTTTCCAAGTTCTTTTACGTTGTCTCCGCGCAAATCTTCCTTCTGACAAATGGTACCCTTTGACCAGTCAGGCGCAATCTTCTTTAGAACCTCAGTCGTCCTGGCCACATGCCTCGCCTTTTTCCGCTTCACAGTCTTTTGGGTATTTTGTTTCCTTTTTCTTGATTTTCTTTTCATTGCAGAGAAGGGGTGCTTGAATGCTGCTTTGCAGGATTCTTGCAGCTGACTTAGACTGGTTATTAAAGTATGTAATTCATTTGTAAAACCCTGCAATTCGGTAAGCTTTTGCTCGTCAAAGTCGTGTGCAGCTTTATGTCCTGTTAAAACTCTACCTGATGAATGGATTGTTGTTTCTAAGTGTTCCTTCAGGTTTTTTTGTAAAGTTTCGATTGAAGTTTCGACCTTCTTTATGTTTAACATGTTCTGTGTTATGGTCGTTGAATCATGCGGCTTGAGAATGTGGTTTTCTCTTAGAAGAAATCCAGCCTTTGAAGGATTCTTTACAGATTGCAGTTGTGCTAATTGCTCTCTATTTTTTTTTTTACCGCCTTCTCATTGTCGTATTCTCTTCTCGCTTCTGCATGGAATGCTTTTTTAAAAGCCTTCTTGTTGCCACCAAAATAGCCAACCCGTTCCAAATAAGATGATTCGTACACTTCGTTATAAAATCTGCTCATGTCGTTCCGGGGATTTGGGATCCACCCAAGGTTTTTATCCTTGTTCACGCTTGCTTGATTTTGTATTTTCTCCGCATTGTCACTTGTCATTTTCGCTGTGGATTCCTGAGACTCTTTGTATACTTCTACAAGCCTTCTTGCTTCGAATACTCTCATTTCTGAGAAAAAAATTCAAAAAGAGCAACATTTTATTGTAAGGAACTTTGCCATGGTTAGCACGTATGCTATCAGAGATTTCGTGTTGTCTTTTTTATGACACATTACACGTGCAATGTCATTTTTATTCAGGTCTCTGAAGGATCTCCGCACCTTCGCGAAATCTCAGTTACTCTTGATATGACTCACGGATCAGTCTTTCTCAAACGATGCACATTTAACCTAACAATATTCGTCAAATATTTCCCCTTCGAGTAAATTTACGCTCCTTTGATATCCTGATTGACCACGATCGCTACATAGTGCAAAAAAATCAGTAGAAGTTAAGGACACAAACATTACAACTGTAAACACAGTGAACGTGTGAGTACTACATGTATGTACTGATATCTGCTGCTTTTTTTCATTTGGTACCTCTCATTTTAGTCTAAATATAAAAACCAACTATATTTAATAAAATAAAATAAAACATTAAAACCCAGGAATTATCTTTAATTACATAAAAGCTTACCTAATTCCTGCCTAAGAAGCTCTTCGTTCACATGTTGGAGGTGTTCAACTTTTATTAAACCTTTTCTGACGCAAACACCCTCATAATCTTCTAGATCTGCTCTTTGAAGTACGTCTATTATTGGCGATGAACCCAGTATAAATCGCGAAGAACTAGCCATGTTTATAGTGCTGGTTCAATGATCAGAATGATCCCGACATGCGACAGATCGCAAAGTAACAACGGGGCTGTTTATTGTACGGTTTCCCTTTACTTGGTGAAGCATTTGGGTTTTGTAAATAGTGTATTAAAATAGTAACACTTTTTTCTTATTCTAATGAAATAATGGTTTCTCGTGGTGCAACATTCGAATTTTCAAATTTTTTCACAGGGGAGGGTTACAATTTTTTGGGCTCACATTTCAAAGGGGCCGAGATTTTTGGGCTGTTAACCGGAGAGGGGCTAAAATTTTTGGGCTCTAACCTTTGAAATAATACCGACCCTCCCCCCCAAATAGTTAATGACCACTCCCTTAGAGCATGGTTCGTACAATCTTGAAAAGGTCTTGAATTTTAGCAGTCGTCTTGAAATGTCCTTAATTTGGTTAAGGTCCTTGAAAAGTACTTGCTTTCTTTATTAGGTATTGCAAAGTCCTTGAAATTTAGGACTTTGTGTACGCCCTATCACTTTTCTGATAAATTAAACGATTTTGTTCCGACTTTTTGCTTGCGACCTTAAAATCCGAAAATAACTAGTGAAAATGTCAGCATAATACGTGAATGCGTACATGAAGCAAAATTGTAATCTTTGCCTCAATTTCATGCACCAGGGGACAAAGAGTTTCGATTTCGTAAATGACACATAGTCCTTTAAAACTATTTTTGTCTTTGAAAAGTCCTTGAAAAGTCCTTGAAAAGTCCTTGAATTTTATTTGTCTGAAGTTGTACGAACCATGTAGAGGTAACCTCTAATATTAGGCATTTTTTATCATTATTTTTCTGAGCGATGCCTCATCAGGTTTGACACTTTAACTCCTAGAGCCACTTATGGAGTCATGTAGATATTGGGGGTTTGAATTATCAAGAGTCTACTATAATTATATTTCTTGAACAAGATGTTATTGCATGAAACACATCTTTTCTGACATACAATTTTTTATTTCATTTGGTATGAGTAAATCTCCTTAGCCAATGTTTTGCGCAATGTCATTTGTGTCTTACAGCTTTCAACAGTAAAGCCAGTCTATTGCTGTCTCTTATAGAGTAAAGTTAAGTAAAGTTTAATTTAAACATCACTGCAAATTAATGAATTACAATGTTGTTATAGACAGCAGGGATTCATTATCTTATTTGTAAATGTAATATAATTATGCTATAGGCCCAGATTTTGATACACAGTGAAACACTACATCTAACATTGCACACAAAATTGTGTGTTGTCTAAGTGTGCGCAGTGTTGCATGGTGTGTTTCACCCATAAATCTAAGTGCATGTTGTATTATGGCTTCTTTTCGAATTGTGCATTTGGCAGTGTGTTTTAAAATTGTATCAATGCGTGTTTTAGAATTGTATCAAATAAAAGGGACTTATTGCAAGTTAATCAAAATTATAACTTTCCTTGCTGCTTTTCAAACAGTTTTTATTAATTTGAGTAGGTAACAAGCAAAGTACAAACTGCAACACATGTAAATAGGCTTCAACATATTACTAATAAAAGAAAGTAAACCTAAAAAAGTGGTGTCGAAACATTTAACATGATTCCCTGATCGCCTCTTAAGAGACACGAGACACAACAAGTGGACATTACGTGGGGTTACAGACCTCGGGAAATGGCATTTCCTGTAGGTTACTTTACCTTGGGTATCCAAACACCCTAGGTTTTTACCACAATAAATGTTGTGGTCGCACATACTGGATGTATTTTCCTGTGGTAAAAAAGTCATTTGCTGCGGCAATATAGTGTACCATGTAACCACACCCATTATTTCTCCGATACTCAGGATAATGTTTTTAAGGTTGTTAATCAGCTTTGAGCCAACCACTTTCAGCTGGTTGTGGAATAAGGAGTTCCTAGAAGTGCTAGAAGTTTCCAAAAACAAATAATTTTTCAGAACAAATAACAAAGTTCAACCTAGTTTCTCAAAGCTACAAATTAACATTTTTTTTTGGTAAAGAAAGTGATTTAGTTAACTTTTCAGTGAAACATTACTACTTGTGGTTGTATAACTGGTTGACAAAGTATTGACCACTTCTCTCCCAACATCAAATATCATTCAAGTCAAAATGTGTTTCCTTTTCTGTATGGATGGATTCCTAATGTAGGACTTAACAAAAATGAAAGCTACTTGGATCTTGGGCTACTAATCCCAACATTTTTTTCTTTTTGTGATATGAAAGGGGCAGATCCAGGGGAGGGGTTTAGGGGGTTGCAACCACCCCCCTCCCCCTCCCCCCTTTTTTTAATCACTCATCCCCACTTATCTGAGAGCCTGGAACACTGGTTTTGTCATCATCATCATCATCATCATCATCATCATCATCATCATCATCATCATCATCATCAGCAGCAGCAGCATCATGTGTTTTGTTTTTATTTAAACTACATAAACTACAAGCTTTCTATTAAGATTCCATTAGCAGCGACTAAAGTATATTTCTTTTATACATTTTGTTCACTTGATATTCCTCACAATTCTTCTGCAGTGTGCAGTTTTCATTTCTAGCATCGCATTCTCCAGCTCAGACGTTAGATGAATCAAGTTGACAGGATCAGTTTGCAAAACATCTGCAGACTTCTTCTCTCCTTCCTTTGTATGCAATCTCATTATCACCACAGGATTTGTTTGATGCTGCAGTGATCTACTGGCCAACTCTACATCGAATCTCCACTCGAGATCATGATAATGTGGAATTCCCAAACTCATTTCCCCAAGAATGCTTCTGATCTCCTTGCGATTGGCCAAATACATCTTCAACAATGCACCGATCACTTCTTCGGAGAATCCCAGCGTCATAACAGAATCCTGAAAGTCTATTTCGCCAATCATCAAGCGTGAACTTTCCGTCAAAACATGCTGCAAGCCGCTGATTCCATTTTTGATTGTGTTCACTTCAACCCCCAGTTTTTGGGCCGCGGTTTGGAAGAGCTTTGGGTTTGACGAGCCTTTTAGAATGGAATCCAGTGAAATTCGGGCAAACTCTAGGACTATATCGATGTCTAAAGATGTCAGGAACTTCAAGTGCTCCTTCTGCTCTTCAGAAAGAATCAAAAGCATATTAAATTGAGCAAAAAAGGCGAGCAAATTGTTTTACTTCAGCAAGGAGTTTTTGTCAGTGCAGAACAAAACGAAAATTCCTGGGTACCAGACTTAGCAGCCGCGCTTTCACTAAACCAAAATGGCGGCCTGAGTTTTGGGTCATCTTCATCTCATTTTGCATTAAGCAATGGCCTCCGTAAATACGTTATTAGAAGCGCTAGAAAATCTCTCCATCGAAGCTAGAGAACTTTATCTTAGTTCAGAAGTGCCAAAACTTGAAAAAGCTCCGAGGCCATTGGAATTTTTGAGAGATTGGGTTAACCCCAATGTTCCTGTCATAATCAAGAACGCTTTCAACGATTGGCCAGCGCGTGAGAAATGGAATAACGATTATTTAAGAAAGAAAATCGGACACAGGACAGTAACCGTTGCCGTGACACCAAATGGATACGCTGATGCAGTTGTGGGGGAGAAATTCGTCATGCCTGAGGAACGGGAAATGAAGTTTTCAGAATTCCTGGATAATCTGGAAGGAAATAACCAAGATCGGGGAATATTTTACGTTCAGAAACAAAATTCTAATTTAACTGACGAGTTTAAAGAATTATGCGATGAAGCAGCTTCCGAAATTTCGTGGGCAACAGAAGCTTTTGGTAAAAATCCTGACGCGGTGAACTTTTGGATGGGTGACAAAAGAGCCATCACCTCCATGCATAAAGACCATTATGAAAATTTATACTGTGTGATCTCAGGTAGCAAAACATTTACATTGCTACCACCAAGTGATCTTCCACTGATTCCATATGAACTTTACACACCAGCTAGATTCAAAGCAACAGACAGCGGAGAGTTTGAAATAGTTGATGAAAGCAGTGAGAATCTTACAGGAGTCTTGCCCCCAGTCAAAGTTCCTTGGATTGCAATTGATCCACTAAATCCAGATCTCAAAAGGTATCCTAAATATGCAAAAGCTAACCCTGTGACATGCACAGTGAATGCAGGCGAGATGCTCTATTTACCCTCTTTATGGTTTCATCATGTACAACAATCTCATGGATGTATTGCCATAAATTTTTGGTATGACATGGAATATGACATCAAGTACAATTATTTTAAATTTGTTGAGAGTGTGACTGACTTTGTCAACAAGCAATCAGTTAATTGAATTTATTTAAAGGCCCAGTATCACCCACTGGGCTTTGCGGTCGTTTGTTTTTGTTTCCAAATGACAAGCTCACTTGTGATTTGCTCTTTCTGGATTTTCGACTCCATTAAATTCAATCGCAGAGACATTGGGCGCGCAATGCATTTTGGGTGATACTGGGCATTCAATATGTGTAATGTTTCTTGCAACATTGCACACAGTAATTCGCAGGGAAAGGTATTTAGTGCCGAGGGGGGGGGGTACTCCATATATTTTTGGGTGGGGTTATGCCGCCCTATACCGGGGGGGGGGGGGTTACTCCCGACAATTTAGGATAGGTGTGTGCCGCCAAGGTTCTCAAACCCTGACCGTATTTAAGGGTAGAAAATTGAGATTTCATACCCTTTTTAAGGCCCAATTCAGGCGTGTAGTACAGTTTTAACAGACTATATCTTTTTTCGTTTTGTGCGTTGGGGTGGATACTGCAATTTAGTGACCCTATCTAAGGAATATCTAAGGAATACAATACCAAAAAGGATACCCTATTTAAGGACTGAAAATCTCAAAAACCCTACCCTATCGGGCGGCACATACCTATAAAGTGTATATAAGTGAGTACCCCCCCCCCCAGGACCCTATACCAGGCCATGCTAAGCTGATTTTGCAACCCTTTTCTAGACTAAGACACCGAATATCCCTACCCTATCCCAGACTTGCTACTTTTAGAACTGTATCACTATTAGTGTTTTTAATGGCAACAATGTTGCTTCAATAATTTTTTTTCCGTTCAGAAGGCTCTTTCTCTTCTAACTTTTAAGTTCAATCTTCATACCACTGATCAATTTCCTGGCAAATGATACCCTATTCTTGACCGAAACTCTCTGATTTCTATACCCTATCCCAGACTAAACAGCTTGAAAGCCATACCCTATACAGCAGCGCATACCCCTATAGTTTATATATGAGAAACCTCCCCCCCCCCCCCCCTCCCCAGTTCTATAATGGACTATACAGGCAGGCTCTGCCGAATAGGATCTGAATCTGATAGGGTAAGGTATCTGATAGCATAGGGTATCTGATAGGGTAGGGTATCTCATAGGGTAGGGTATCTCATAGGGTAGGGTATCCCAATCAATCAATCAATCAATCATCTTTATTTATTCATGGAATCTCATTCATAAAAATGCTCTTCCAGAGAGCCGTGCAAAAATCATGCAATAAAAAATAAAAATGGTCATTAAAACTATACTAAATTACAAATATGATAAAAACGATTTCAGGCTTGTCTGCCCTTTAATAGTATTTGATAGACTATTCCAGAGAACTGCCCCTCTATAGTGGAAGCTATTTTTTCCAGCCTCTGTATACGGTCTTGGTACAAATAAAATTGTATGTTGAGTTTCTTAGATTGTAAGAATACATAGTTTGTACTATTAAAAATTTGAGCCAAATGATCAGGTACATTTCGATTTTTCAATTTATACATTATTATGGCTAGTTGTCTTGTCCTTTGTGTTTCAAGATTATCCCACCCAAGTTCATCCTGTATCTCAACTGATCGTCTATCGTAGTTAGAGGAGGTTATCACCCTGGCAGCTCTGTTTTGGAGGGTCTGGAGTCTGTTAGGAGTCTGTTTGGAGTCTGTTAGGAGTCTGTTAGTCTGGAGTCTCATAGGGTAGAGTATCTCATAGGGTAGGGTATCCCATAGGGTAGAGTATCTCATAGGGTAGGGTATCTCATAGGGTAGGGTATCCCATAGGGTAGGGTATCTCATAAGGTAGAGTATCTCATAGGGTAGGGTATCCCATAGGGTAGAGTATCTCATAGGGTAGGGTATCTCATAGGGTAGAGTATCTCATAGGGTAGGGTATCTCATAGGGTAGAGTATCTCATAGGGTAGGGTATCCCATAGGGTAGGGTATCTCATAGGGTAGGGTATCTCATAGGGTAGGGTATCTCATAGGGTAGAGTATCTCATAGGGTAGGGTATCTCATAGGGTAGAGTATCTCATAGGGTAGGGTATCCCATAGGGTAGGGTATCTCATAGGGTAGGGTATCTCATAGGGTAGGGTATCTCATAGGGTAGAGTATCTCATAGGGTAGGGTATCTCATAGGGTAGGGTATCCCATAGGGTAGAGTATCTCATAGGGTAGGGTATCCCATAGGGTAGGGTATCCCATAGGGTAGAGTATCTCATAGGGTAGGGTATCCCATAGGGTAGAGTATCTCATAGGGTAGGGTATCTCGTAGGGTAGAGTATCTCATAGGGTAGAGTATCTCATAGGGTAGGGTATCCCATAGGGTAGAGTATCTCATAGGGTAGGGTATCTCATAGGGTAGAGTATCTCATAGGGTAGGGTATCTCATAGGGTAGAGTATCTCATAGGGTAGGGTATCCCATAGGGTAGGGTATCTCATAGGGTAGGGTATCTCATAGGGTAGGGTATCTCATAGGGTAGAGTATCCCATAGGGTAGGGTATCCCATAGGGTAGGGTATCCCATAGGGTAGAGTATCTCATAGGGTAGGGTATCTCGTAGGGTAGAGTATCTCATAGGGTAGAGTATCTCATAGGGTAGGGTATCCCATAGGGTAGAGTATCTCATAGGGTAGGGTATCTCATAGGGTAGAGTATCTCATAGGGTAGGGTATCTCATAGGGTAGAGTATCTCATAGGGTAGGGTATCCCATAGGGTAGGGTATCCCATAGGGTAGAGTATCTCATAGGGTAGGGTATCCCATAGGGTAGAGTATCTCATAGGGTAGGGTATCTCGTAGGGTAGAGTATCTCATAGGGTAGAGTATCTCATAGGGTAGGGTATCCCATAGGGTAGAGTATCTCATAGGGTAGGGTATCTCATAGGGTAGAGTATCTCATAGGGTAGGGTATCTCATAGGGTAGAGTATCTCATAGGGTAGGGTATCCCATAGGGTAGGGTATCTCATAGGGTAGGGTATCTCATAGGGTAGGGTATCTCATAGGGTAGAGTATCCCATAGGGTAGGGTATCCCATAGGGTAGGGTATCCCATAGGGCAGGGTATCCCATACGGTAGGGTATCTCATAGGGTAGGGTATCCCATAGGGTAGGGTATCCCATAGGGTAGAGTATCTCATAGGGTAGGGTATCCCATGGGGTAGGGTATCCCATAGGGTAGAGTATCTCATAGGGTAGGGTATCTCATAGGGTAGGGTATCTCATAGGGTAGGGTATCCCATAGGGTAGAGTATCTCATAGGGTAGAGTATCTCATAGGGTAGGGTATCCCATAGGGTAGGGTATCCCATAGGGTAGGGTATCCCATAGGGTAGGGTATCCCATAGGGTAGGGTATCCCATAGGGTAGGGTATCCCATAGGGTAGAGTATCTCATAGGGTAGGGTATCTCATAGGGTAGGGTATCTCATAGGGTAGGGTATCCCATAGGGTAGGGTATCTCATAGGGTAGAGTATCTCATAGGGTAGGGTATTCCATAGGGTAGGGTATCCCATAGGGTAGGGTATTTCATAGGGTAGGGTATCTCATAGTTTATTATTACAATGCTCATTTGTTTTAGTTTGATTACTTTCTGGCTGTATGGTAAGTGTGTAAGCCAATAATCTACTTTTTTGTCTTTTCTTTAAACACAGGAAAGGGAAGCAATTTGTATTTTTTGTTACATACAAAAGGGCACCATTTTAACAAAAATTACCGCACAAAAGGTTTCAGGGTTTGAACTTCAGGGCAAAGTTTCCCTTCAAGGAATGTAGTGGATTACAGTTCATGAAACATGATTTATTCACAGGCAGGCAAGAAATCAAAATTGACATTCTTGTGAATTTTTGTTGTGTGTAATGCTGCACAGTATCTATGACTGAATCTTTTTCTCTCATTGGCCCAGGAGTGTCAATAAATCAAATCGAAGAAAAATTCCAAATTTCACGCTATAAATACTAAAAAAAAAATCAGCACAATAAAAAACTACTGCTTCAAAAACATCCTTTATTTGAATGGTCACACCATAAGACTTCTACCCTCAACATTGACATGGGTAAAATATTAAAGTTTAATCTTACAACTTACTTGTGAACAGCATTTGAAACGGTAGTGTGCAGTGCTATCCAGCTGAACCAGCGCTCGCGGGATTGGATCCTGGTGGGGACATTGAATAATATTTTTCTTTCTTTTCCCTCTCTGTTTTTTTTTCCGAACTGAACATTGTGAAAGCAATGTGATGATATTAAAACAAAGAACTACATTCGCAAAATGCAAAGGTGAACTGCGTTGAACATCCAAATATAAAAACGATAAGATGCGTTATACTTAGTGCAAAGTACGTAAATATCCATGGTTGGTTTGGACCCGTTGTTTTCTAAGTCTATTCTTGGCATCATCGAACTCCTGTATATTTTGCACGACGCAACATACTACCTGTGTATGCCCGGGGGGGGGGGGGGGGATGGTACTCAACAAAGTTTCGTACGGGGATGCTCCGCCCAGAGGTCCAAACTCTTGCCCTTTCATATGCCGATTTTGACAGAAAAGGTACCCTTTTCATATACTTTTCATTGAAAATGGTATCGCTAATCCCCCTTTCATATAGCCGTTACGTGCGTCTGTTTCATATATTTTGAAAGTCCCTTTTTATAATACTTAAATCGCAGTTTTCCCTACCCTTTTTACTTCAACTCGTGTTTTCCCTACCCTTTTCCATAATTCATCCGTAAAATCCCTACCCTTTCATTCCAAACTGAATAGAGTTAAAGCAGACTGGAAATTAGTTTGATAATGTAATGAAAAAAAGTTACAGCCATTCATTTTTGTTATGTTGAGGAGCACATGTTTCATTGTAGTTGTGCAGCAATCCTTTGGACCACATCGTGTTAGCTGCTGCGGCAGGATCAACTCCAGGGTGATCACTGGCATATTTGAGAGCAGCTGCATTGTTGAGGGCATCCACTCGGTCGTCTTCCTTTGTACCAGGGCGTCCTTTCTCATGGGCCTTACCAATTGCTTTGGCAAAGTCCTGGCCAAATTTCTGCGCCATTGATATCTGCCAGAAGGCGTGACGCTTTGCATTGCGTTCGCCATCATGTGCAATCTGGATTGCCATCTTGTAGGTTTCATAGTAAACCATGATTACATCGTAGTATTGCGATGGATAGAGCTTTTGGCGAATGACTTCGACTTCAGCATAGGAGAGATTCTTAAACAGCAAGTTTTCTGGAAACGGCCATATGCCTGGAGAAAAGACAGAAGGCTCCCAATTTACAGCCTTCTGAAGTTGGTCTGTCATGATTTTCAACACCTTATTTAAGTCCGCGGCTTCTGTAGCTTTCACGAGTTGCCTATCCGTTGGACTGTACATGTTTTGTAGGTCAAAATAGCCTTTTGCGATGGGCGTGGAGCGGTTGAGAGCAATATATGGACTTCCCACCATGATGTACCTGGCGTGCATGCCAGGTGAATATCCCTCGGAAGTGACATATGGGAAACTTTTTTCAGCCCACTGCCATGCACCCGAGATATAATCGTCATTGCTTTTGTTGACATCAGAGTAAAGTGCAACCCAGTCGTCAGAGTTTGGCGATTTTGCGACTGTCCAATTGAGTTCCGCGTAGCCATCTGAAGAGCAGGTTACCCAGCAACCAGGATGCAGCAAATATTCATCTTGAGCATTAACTTCGCCTTTGAGATTCAAGCCACTTGTACGCATCACTTCCTTGTACCCTCCTGAAAGGTATTATTATGCATCTGTTCACAAAGTGGTCCCTTGAGAACTCTAAGGCCTGGTTCACACGTGCGACGCAAATGCAAGCGCAAACGCAAGCGAACAAGTGCTTTTCACCTTGCGTTTGCGCTTGCATTTGCGTTGAGCCCGGTTCACACGTGTGAAACGAAAACGCAAATGCAAATGAAAATGCAAGGAAATGAAAATTTTTCCATTCCTTGCGTTTGCATTTGCACTTGCGTTTGCATTTGCGTCGCACGTGTGAACCAGGCTTAAGTTCGGCCTTGACTTGTTGAAATGACAAGGATTGAAAACATAGTTTCCTTACCAAATCGCTTTGCAATTATGAATTATTTGAACAAGAAGTGTTACTCGCACACAATATGATAATTCATCAATAAATTAAAATATGTTTATATAAGGAAAAAGTCCAAAATAATTTTGCAACAATATTGCCAGACGTTATATCGTACCTGAAATGGAAGCAAGTAGTGAAGCCGGAGTGACTTTGTCAAGGGACACAGGCGGGGCGCCTTTTGTTGAATCTTCCTTAGCCGGCTCCCAGATGAAATATCTGACGTTTTGAAAATCAGCGATGATCGTGCTAGTGACATAAGGAGAACCTTTAGAAATCCATTGCCAAGTCAGATAGTCATCCATTCCTTTGCTATCGTTTTTGTAGATTCCGACCCAATCATATTCAGAAAAGGGTGGATTTGCCTGCCAGTTAATAGCTGCATAACTGTTACTTGGGCCAATCAAGGCGTAGAATCTCTTGATTTCCGGTTCCATTTTGCTTTACAAAGTGTGACTGTTGATTAGAAAAAAATGAATAAATAAACATGTTAAGAGTTTAAAAACTGTTTATAACCCAAAAGTAGGTTCATTCAATAAAAGCTGTAAAAAAAAACCCCTCCGTCTCGCAAACTGTTCAGGTGATGAAAACCCTTTGCAAATTAGTAAATTATTAGTTAAAGAAGTTTTCACTTTTATCGCCTTCACTGTCAAATTCAATTATAACAGCCCAATTAAACTGTGTGAACATTCAAACCAAAGCTCTCAATGAATACATTCATTTCCATCTCATTAAATTGTCAATCAAATCTCTAATTGAGAATATTCTAATAGAGAAGTTCTAGTTAAACTTCTTACTCCTGAACTGCCCATAGAATATGGCCATTCACGCAAAAACGCTCGGTCAGTCATTATTTTAATAATGACTCCACATACGAACTACCGTAAACTTCATTGTTCTGCGGCATTGGCTCTTTCCCACATAGAATACCTTTGATTTCAAGGATAGAGGAGAGGCTGATGGTTCATAATTATATTTCAGTATAAAAACAAAGAAAACCCATTTTGTCAAATAAATTTTAGGAAATGTTCGTGCTCAACCAATCAGAATAGCAGAAGACAATAGCTAATAATTTTGCTTATTTGATGAAGTTCCCCAAATACAATATCTTTTTAAAACTTGCATGTTATGCGATTGGATCTCAAATTACTTGAAACCTTAAAAACATTAAACAAAATGCACCTTGAACCTTAACTTTTTAGCAGTTTTTGAGTCTAGGCCAATGAGCCGTCACTAGTTGTAACAATGAAAAAGGTTCGCATTCCATCGTGCATTGGCGTTCAGCGCATTCCTTCTTATGTGAATCATTACTTAAACCGGGCTGGTTATAAACCGGCTGCAAATTTTTAACTGGGGGCGAGATGTTGACGATAAGCATGGTGGGTTCACACTAGACAGTAAGTCCGCGTTAGGTTGACTTCGCGTAAGTCGACGTAAGTCAGGTTAAGTGTGTTTAAACGTTCAGACAGATATTTATGGTATAATTCAGTTATTGTCATGGATAACTGTCATCATTTAATAGCGATGTAAATCAGAGATAAGGTCACTTAGTTGTCAGAAGAAGTCAGGAAAACAAAATTTATCTTGCGTCTTTTTCACTTTCCTAAAGCGAATCACGAAACATGTAGTTTTATACTCGAAAGGGAGATTTTGGGTAACGCAAATATCCAAGTGCTTTCACTGAGATAGAGAGCAGATAAAATGGTCCCGGGGGGGGGGGTACTCCCTATAATGGGCTATACGGGGATGCTCCGCCCGAAAGGGGTACCTTTTTGAGGCTGGAGGTATATGAAAGGGTCGTGATTTCACGAGTTGAAGTATATGAAAGGGTAGGGATTTCACGAAGAATAGAAAAGGGTACCGAAAATACGCCGATGAGGCATAAAAAAGGTAAAAAACTGCCATTTAAGTCTAATAAAAAGGGCCTTTCAAAATAAATCAAACAGACGTACGTAAAGGCTATATGAAAGGAGTACCATTTTCATTAAAAGGGTATATGAAAGGGGTACCATTTTCAATGAAAGGTATATGAAAGGGGTACCTTTTCTGTCAAAAACGGTATATGAAAGGGTAAGGGTTTGAACCTCGGGGCGGAGCATCCCCGTACAAAACTTTGTTGGGTACCCCCCCCCCGGGAAAATGGTATTTTGGGAATTGTAGATATTTGGCGTAATTCACGGCATACTAAACGGCAAGCATTTTGAAAAATGCATTGGCAAAAAATTCTCGCACTCCAGTGACATTCCCAAAAGGGAAAGTGTCTCCCGTAAATTACATTTAGACGTTACATTTCAAAAATATAAGATGAAACGTTACAATTCAAATTTAAGAGAAACAAAAGAACATAAGATAACAAGATAACGTCTTTCCATTGTAATCTTATATCCTTTTGTTTCTTGGCGATTTAAATTGTAACGTTTTTCTAGCTTGTAGTCATTTTATTCCTTGAAGAAGATAGGCCGTGCCTGACGAAATATTGGAAAGAATATTATAATCCCAGTTGCACAGTCAGCCTTGCTTTATTAGTTTTCGTATTTATAAAAATTTAAAACAGGGAAAAGATTAATTGGAGAGAAATGCGTTATCTGCTCACCTAACAGGGCGGCCTTGGTTATGGTGTAATTGTTGTTTCAAGCAAGTTGAGGCTTTCTTTATCAAACCCGGCGCGCGTTACAACTTTCATGCCTACCTCCTAGGTGTTACTGTCCAAGGACGGCGGAGCTGGGGGTCTGGGGAGGGAGGGAGGGCATTAGCCGCCCCCCCCCCCCCCCCAACCCTCCCCCCAATTGCAAGCGTAAATATAAAGCTTGAAAAGAAATAACAAAAATATCGCGTCTCTGGCGCTCTCTTTCAAGCCCTCCCCCCCCCCCCCCCCCCCCTCCCCAATTGAAAATACGCTCCGCCGTCCTTGCTGACTGATAATCTTATCGAGACCAGAGAAGATCTCAAAATCTATTTCGTCCCTTTTCTCAAAACTAAAAGTATTGATCCGGATTCACGAACTAATTTGTGCTTTAAGCCTTAGGGCTTTTAAAAGACTTGTGACTATGACATATTTGCTTGCATGAAACATCATATTGGACGTACTGAAATATCATTTAAACTATGTTCTATCGATGAACAGCAAGTGACATTTGTTAAAATGTGTTTTTGCTTCGTGTAAAATAGCATCTCAATAAATTTTGCATTTGGCGTGTTTTGACAGCAAATGTTTGCAGTGCATGCATTTGTTATTAATATATTCCAAAACTACACTTTCTGGTGTGTACCGCTATAAAAACATCCATTCATTCCAGTGCAAACGTATTTTAAACATAACTGACAACCTAACTCCTAGTTCCTATAAAAGTCGCGGCTAGATCATTCTTTAGATTTCATTACATTTGACCAGCATATAGCACGTTAAATACCTGTTTAGTAGGAGGAACAATAATGCTTCTTGATAATGCTTCTTGATAATTCTTGAACAAGTAATCAGTCCTATAGGACCTCTGAATGCTTCTTTGACTCAGTTGGACACACTGACTGTCATATAAAAAGCAAAGAGACGTGCCTAACGCACAAATGTAAAAAATTTCAGGCATTGCTTTGCTGACGTCACTGACTTATGATAGAGCAGTTTTCAATTGAGTGTCGAAAGTAATTACACAGTTGCTTTGGTTTTGCATTGCTACGCTTTGTGATTGGCTAAAAAATCTCGTGCCACTTTCTCGACCAATCAGAAGTAAAATCAAAACCAATCGTGACTTGCTCGCACGCGTTTTCCCGCGCTTGGCGCCGCCGACATGTAATTGCTTCGAGCTCTGATTGGTTCATTGGATTGTTTACGACTGCTGAGATTGGTCAGAGCAATACTTTGGTTTTGGTTTTACGACACTCAGCAAGGACAACGTGACGTGAGATGAGGACGGCGCGCGCACAAGAAATGACAGATTAAGACAAGGTCGACAACGCCGTCGCGTTGCGGGTAAAAGGGATTTAGCAAGCTGAAAACAAGGCGGACAGCGACGTCGACTATGTTCTCGAATTCGATTTGTTTCCCGAGCAATCCACTGTCTCCATTACGTGTCTTTTTAGTCTGTTGATAGATAAATGGAAAAGGGAAATATAAAATAAATATGTTATTAATTTCGCACGAAAGACAACAGTCCTCAGACTTTGAAATGAGCTGTTGTAGAACGTTGTCCGTTTGGTAAGTTAGTGTTTCACTATTCTAAGTTTGGGCGCTTTGACATCGACAATTGGGAAGATGCCGAATGTCGCACTGAATTGCGAGTTGCAAAAGACGATCTGCAGTCGCTTTTTGATAATTTGCAAATCCCACCGCCAGCAGGCTGTGCCTGCGGCATTGTTACTAGTGTATGCGCACGCATGTTTTTCCTTGCTCGTGTTATCCTGAGCGGCCATCTTGTTGTACGAACGTTTGGTTGTTATTAAAGCTGTTATTGTTCCTTCGTTGTGGCGCTCCTGTCTCTTAAATACTGGCGTGGTGGCAGCGACTACTTATCCACGTCCCGAGAGCCCGTGAGCCGTCTCGCTGATCCAAGCAACAACGAGTCTACCTATTCTGTGGTCGAGCGAACTCTGAACAGTCTTCTCAACTTAAGGAAAGTATCACTTCACTGTTCCTTTATATTGCTACAGCATGAATTCAAGTAGAGCTCCTAAGCAATGGTCCCTCACAAAGAACGAGTCTATCACAACATTCGAAGCCTGGAGGCATAATCTTCAGTATTCCCTCTCCCTGGACGCTAATTTCGCACCTTTTTAGCGGACAATTTTACGTGGCAGAAAAAGTCTCCAGCTGCCCCCCATAGAGGACTCACTCCCGATGGGGAAGACGTCCCAACTACTCGCCGACGTACCGCCTTTCAGAAAAACTTACATCTCGAACTCATGTTAGGACAAATCGCTAACTTTTGCCCTATTATTTCACGTAATACTATCGTGAAAAATTCCACATCCGTCAACTCCATTTGGCAAGCAATAAGGGCCCACTATGGCTTCCAGTCTACTGGTGCACACTTCCTAGATTTCTCGAACATAAAGCTCGAAGTTGATGAACGTCCTGAAGACTTATTCCAGCGGTTAATGTCCTTCACCGAAGATAATCTGCTTGTTGCCAATAGCAACATAACCCACCATGGCGCAACCATTTCAGTTGATGAGGAAATTACCCCCACGCTTGAAAACGTGGTGGTTTTAACATGGTTAAGACTCATCCATACCGAGCTACCTGGTCTCGTAAAGCAACGTTACGGCACAGAGTTAAGAGCCAGGACTCTAGCTTCTTTGAAACCTGAAATTTCTCAGGCGCTAGATTCTCTCCTCGAAGAGCTCCGCACTGCCGCTGACACCAAAGTTCTGCGCACCACTGCTCCGAGGTTCAGACAGCCTCCACCTCGCCCTTCTTACAAACCGTACCCCCAACCATGGCCTGCTAACAAGCGACCAAAGTCCTGTCCATTATGTAAACAAGCAGGTCGCAGTGACCAACACTATCTAAGCGCTTGCTCGTATTTACCCCCGGGGGACCGTTCTTACCTGTCTCGATCTCGCCTTACGTCTACCCTTGACGATGAGGAACTTGACTACTCAGATTATGCGCCTTCACCCTTCCTCGATGAAGATGACCACCCACCACGTACCTCAGCACGTTCAGTCTCGCGTCGCGTCAGTACTAAGCAGTCACCCCACTTCAAGGCTTTCTACAAGCATCATCCGTTACAACTCACCCTCGACACAGGTGCGGAAACTAGTATGATCAAATCTTCTGTGGCCCGTTCTATCGGCGCAACCATTGAAAAGTCCTCCCAACAAGCATTGCAAGCCGACGGTATGACTCCCTTAGCTGTAGTTGGCGAGACTCGTCTCATCTTATCCCGAGCAAACAAACAACTCGCTCTTGATGCCCTCGTTGTTGATGACTTAGACGTAGATGTTCTAGCTGGCACACCCTTTCTCATTACCAACGACATCACAGTTCGCCCTGCAAAGTGCCAAGTACGAATTCAAGACTCAGAAATCATCCACTATGAACTTACTGGTGACCCAACCACTGGCTCCCATGCTGTGCGGCGCGCGCAAAGTTACATCCTACGCGCATCCTCGTCCCCGCCTGTTGTTTGGCCTGGTGAATACGTGGAGCTGGATGTCCCCTCCGACCTAGGAGAAGATCGTGTACTCGCCCTCCAACCACGTACAGACACTCCCATATCAAAGCATACCAAACCTACCTGCATTTGGCCTGAGCCCCAAATCCTGGAAGCCGTAGGAACCAAAATCCGTTTAGTCAACACGTCTGATGAACCTAAAGCCATCGGCCGCCACGAGCACCTCAGCCAGGTTCTACCTACAGCGGTCATACCATCACTGACCACCACCTCAGCACCCACCAATCAGACACAACCCGCACAGCCCAAGAGTTCCCCACCCTTCTCGTCTACCGTGTCCGTAGACCCTGACAACTTACTGCCAGAAGATATCCGCTTCAAGTTCCGACAGCTGTTGCAGACATACGATAGCGTCTTTGATCCTGACATAAGTGGTTATAACGGCTCGGCTGGCCCCATTCAAGCAACAGTGAATATTGGTCCTGTACAGCCCCCTCAACGGAAAGGACGCGTTCCTCAATACTCCCGTAACCAACTATTAGAGCTACAAGCTAAGTTTGACGAGCTTGAACAAGCCAAGGTCTTCCGTCGCCCAGAGGACCTCGGCATAACTGTCGAATATCTTAACCCTTCATTCCTCGTGAAAAAGCCCTCTGGTGGTCACCGACTCGTGACTGCATTTGCCGACGTTGCGCGGTATAGTAAACCTCAGCCGTCACTAATGCCTGACGTCGACACAACCCTGCGCACCATCGCTCTCTGGCACTACATGATCAAAACCGATCTCACTCGAGCATTCTATCAGATCCCTCTCTCTCCATCTTCTCTGAAGTACTGTGGTGTAGCAACACCCTTCAAAGGAATCCGGGTATACACAAGATCAGCAATGGGGATGCCAGGCTCCGAGACTGCCCTTGAAGAAATGATGTGTCGCGTTCTGGGAGACTTGATTCAAGAAGGCTGTGTGGCTAAACTTGCTGACGACCTCTACTGCGGCGGCGATACGCCTGAAGCACTCCTGACCAACTGGAGACGGGTACTTGAGGCCCTCGACAACTGTAACCTTCGTCTGTCTCCAACGAAGACCGTCATTTGTCCAATGTCTACCACCATCCTTGGCTGGATATGGTCGCAAGGCAGACTATCAGCTAGCCCTCATCGCATCGCCGTCTTGGCATCATGTCCTCCTCCCCAAAGTGTGAAAGGCCTGCGGTCTTTTATCGGTGCCTATAAAGTCCTCAGTCGCGTGCTGCCTAACTGCTCAGATGTAGTTGATCCCCTCGAGTACGCCCTCACCGGCCTTCAGTCTAACGACAAACTACTGTGGGATGAGAACCTTACCTTCAGGTTCAAGACTGCACAGGAGGCCCTATCTAAACACAAATCCATAGTTCTCCCTCGCCCATCAGATACCCTTTGGATAGTCACCGATGGATCCGTCACCAAGAGAGGCCTCGGTGCTACATTGTACTTCTCGCGTGCCAATCACCTTCACCTAGCCGGCTTCTTTAGTGCCAAACTTCGCAAACACCAAGTGACTTGGCTTCCCTGCGAAGTTGAAGCACTGTGCATTGCTGCCGCCGTCAAGCACTTCTCTCCTTTCATCATTCAGTCGCAGCATCCCACATCTGTATTAACCGATAGTAAACCCTGCGTTCAGTCAATCGACAAACTTTGCCGAGGCGAATTCTCGGCAAGTCCACGAGTGATTTCCTTCCTAACAACTGTCAGCCGTTACCAAGTCAGTCTACAACACTTGGCTGGAAAGGCTAACTTACCGTCTGACTTCACCAGCCGCAACGCGCCCGACTGCACCGAGCCCAATTGCCAGATCTGCAACTTTGTCCACGAAATTGAAGACTCCGTTGTGCGAAGCGTCTCGATCCAGGACATCCTCAACAATAAGTCTAACCTCCCGTTTACTACAAGATCAGCCTGGTTGCAGATCCAAAACGATTGTCCTGACCTTCGCAGAGTTCACGCCCATCTTAAACAAGGCACTCGCCCGTCAAAGAAACTAACTAACATTCGTGACATTAAGCGCTATCTCAGCTCCACCTCCATTGCTAGAGACGGCATTCTTGTAGTCAAACACTCTCAACCATTTCTTCCAGTTACCGAAGCAATCGTCGTTCCCCGGTCCGTTCTGGATGGCCTCCTTACCGCCCTCCACATTAAGCTCAACCACCCATCCCGCCACCAATTCCAACTGG
>JAJGOT010000075.1:155000-160000 GCA_022457155.1 Cladopsammia gracilis
AAACCATCTCTTTTAATATTAAAACATAATAAATACAAACAAGGACACACTTGTAAAGCGAGAAAAAGCAATAAAAAGCGATAAAACTATAATTTATATTGAAATTATTGTCCACCATCTTGGATCCGCCATCTTGGATTTTCTTTTTTTTTTGTTTAAATTAAAATTTAAAAAATATCCAAAAGAAAAACTGTGGATCAAAATGTATAAAACACGTATCAAACTAATGTCTATTATCCAAACAATGAACTTAATTAGAAGCATTATTTAATAAATAGTACGAAAAGCAAAAATTAACCTACCCCTCCCCCCCAAATATTTGATGTTAAAAATTTTTGATGTCTTTCAAGAATTAGTCCCAGGAAAAAACTATTCTAACAAGAAAATGCACTATAAGTCAAAGAACAAGATCTTAAAATAAAAAATTCACCATATTTTAATATTTTGAAAACGTATGTGTCAAAAATCGGTTGCCATGGCAACATGGTTAATCACACTGACATGTTATGGATACCAAAATGTCCCTAGATAAATTCTAGGAAAAGTCAGAAAATTTCAGCCTCATAGCTAAACACTTTAAACAATTCGAGTCAAAATTATTTAATTTACTTTATTCTAGTAACAAGAGGCTCCTAGCAGCCTTTACTCATGCGCATGCGTAAGTTAGTTTTATGATATAATTTAAACATGATAAGAAGATGTCCGACATGGCGAAGAGTACTCCTTTCATTCAGTCATCGTTCCTGCAAACCACGTTGTTTATACTATTGATTGTTTTGGAAATGAAGGCTGTACCACAATGAAGGGAATGATTCTTCTACGTCTTATATATACCAAACATGAACATTGCTAATGTAAGTAGGGTTGTAGGAGACGCTGTCGTGACACTTGAGTAACGCTCTTTTACCGGAAGTGAGAGTAGCCGGAAGTCACCAAACAGGAAGTGTATTGGCAAAGCTATAAACCGGAAGTGTACAATTTAAAACATGCGTGCATAAATTTGCATGCAAAATCGTGACACAAAAAATAAAAATAATAAAAATAACAAGAAAAACGGAGCCGAAACCTTACCTCATGCCGCTACGCGCAATAGTAATTATAGCATCTTCGGAATTAAAAGTCATCCCATTCCATTCCAATAATTCCTCGGGGATCATTTCAGGTCGCGTGTGAAAAAAATTGGGGATCATTTGGGGTCGGGGATCATTTCGGGTCGTGTTTAGGTCGATTTTGGGGATCATTTGGGTCGGGTCGTGTACAGATTTCTCCGAAAACCTCGTTCCCAGGGCCTCTCTCTCTTCAGCGATGATGACGTAGCTGAAGAGAGAGAGGCCCTGGGAACGAAGTTACCCAAGACAGATCACGTGACAGAGTTATGACGTAACGGTATTGTATTGCGCCACACCCTGCGTTCGCCAAAGGTCGCGGCTAAAAGGACCTCATTAAATATTCAAAACGCATTGTTGTACCCAATTCAAACCTTCTAGGAATAAGATTCTTTGTTCACAATATTTCCATATAATTTCCATGTCAATGCTTCATTGATATGGAAATATGACGAACAAAGAGTTCTAATCCCAAAAGGTTTGAATTGGGTACAACAATGCGTTAGCCGAATTTGTCTATCCGAAGACTGCAGTGTAAAGAATATTTAATGAGGTCCTTTTGAGTCATCCCTTTTATGACTCACCAGGGAAAGCAGAGTCGCACTGATTTCTTCCAGTTCTTCTGCCATCAAGTGATACCCAAGCAGTATGGAAGTAAGATATGGAAAGGATTACCACGATTATTTTGACACCAAGACTTACTTGAATACTTATCAGAGTGGTGCGAATCCCGAAGACCTTGAGTGGGATATGTTCCAATCACGGTGCCATTACGAATTCTGGTCCAAATTGCCGAGGAACAATCTCAGAGTTTTAGATTTTGGCGGTGGAGCAACGATTAGCGACCTCATCAGTGCCGCTCCTTATGTCGAGGAAATCGTTTTTGCTGAGTACACCGAGAAAAATCGGCAAGCGGTAGAAAAATGGCGACAAAATTTGCCCGACTCGCACGATTGGTCTACTTATTTCAGATCTATCGTGGAAAAAGTGGAAGGAAATTCAAGCGAAGAAGCTGCCAATCGAGAATCTGAGCTAAGAAAAAAGATCCGCTATATTTTACCGTGTGATATCGAGTGGGAAGATCCAGTGAAATGGCCTTCTACTTGGGGCCCGCAGTCAGCCATGTTTGATGTCGTATTTACAAGCCTATGCATAGAAGTTTGCGTGACATCCAATGAAGGTTATCATCGCGCGATTGCTAAATTGAAGAGATACCTAAAACCTGGTGGTCATTTAGTCATGTTTGGCGTTCTGGGGGAAAGTTATTACATGGTAGGCCAAGAAAGGTTTTATACCTTTCCACTCAGCAAGAATTTCATTGCAGAGACTTTAGCCAGTGAAGGATTCAAGATGTATGACGACATAAAAGTACTGGATATCAATAATCCAGAACCTTACAGTGATGCAAAAGCAGTTTTCTTCTCGAGTGCTGTTCTTCAGGATTGAAACTTGTGTTGAATGTCTAACAAGCCAGAGGTTCGATTTTAGGAACAGTGATGTTCAAGTTTGTCCCTATTTACATGGAAATAGGTTGATCCCAGTGTTAGGATGATCCTAACACTATATATTTAAGCAATAGAACACATTTTCTATGAGTTTACCGGCGTTATAAACCCACGCGGGATGTTGGGAGAACACAAGAAAAGCTTGTAATTTTTGTTAGCTTCATTTTCTTCTTGCTAATTGATCATCCTTGCTTGGACACATAATCAGAATTTAAACTGCATCCGGTACAAAAGTATTCCATGAAAATATCTCAAAAACAAAACACGATAAAGCGTATAAATGGAATCGGCGTAAAATAATTAAGCTTAATTATCCTAAACAACAAAGCTATAAGCCTTGCTTTTTAATTCCACTGTGCGAAAATCCGTCTTATTTAGAAGTTATCTTAGGATTTGTAGGAACATTTATAAACTTCAGTTCAGTGAATTTCAATCGAAAATTCCTCAGTTTGAAAGCCATTGTTTTCTCTTTGGGATCCATAATTTTTGAGCATTCCACTAATAGCTAAACCTTCAGTTCAATGAACTTCACAAAGTACATATCGAGGTTGTTTTGATTGTCATTGATCGCTGCATGTAAGCCTTTCCAAGCCAATGTTAAATGAAAATATATTCCTGTTGTTGATATCAGTTTTAAAATATTAAAGCTTAGCGTTCTTTCGTCGTTAAGCCGTTTTTTGCTTGCGTGCGTGGGAATTTTTTTATTTTGTAGGTTTGAGCAGCAACTTATCGTTTACAAGAAACATATCTTCTCTTCTCATCTTCTAACAGACCACAATATGCAATAAGACACTAAACCGGCTCGAGTTGTGAAATTCTTTTTCCTCACGCTCGTGTTGATGCAGTGGAAAATTGAACTTTGTTTACTTTACAGTTTCGCTTGCGCGGTTTTCTATGAGTTTACCGGCACAATAGTTAATAGGTCTTTGGCCAATCAGAACGCGCGTAGTATCTCAGTTATTTTATAAATACACATATACTACATATATACATATATACATATATAACATACATATGTTTTCTGCTTTCAGTTTACATGCGAAAGGTTGCATTTGGGCCTAGCAATAGGTTGATCCTAGCTTCAGGTATAAAACCACCTCGGATGCCCCAGGGTTATCTGTAAGCGTCCACCCGCTTTCTTGCTTTGCAACCATGCCAAAGTCAAAATAACTGGGGCTATCCTGCCAAATTTTTCATGTAAACTAAATCAAGAGTTGATCCTGGAAGCCGCATTTTTGCATGTAAACCAAATGAACTTTTAAAATCATCCTAGCACTAGCCTAGAAGCATTTTCTTCCATGTAAACAAGGCCTTAAATATTTGTGTTGGATTAGGTATGAAATCCCTTTTTTTAAGGTAGAGGGATATTTAGACCAAGGCTGCATCATACAGGTTATATAGGAGAGTATCCCCCCCCCCCCCCCCCCCTCCAAGGCCAGGGAGTGTTGACTTGCATCAAATGGTCTTGTTGGCATGGCTTTTCACCGCTGTCGGGGACAAAGTGAATTTGCCAGGAAATCAAATACTGATGTTTTTTGCCCACTTTAGTAATACAAAGTCAATTATGTACCCTTCCCCCCCCCCCCCCCCCCCCCCGGGCAAACCCCAGGCATTTGACTTTTTTAAAAAAAAAAAATTTGTCAAATGCCCCACCGTGCAGGGCTTCACAGAGCGTCAAATGCCCCACCGTCCGGGCAAGGAGGGATTAAAGTAACTAGTTACAGTGGATTTCAGCTTACTTTGGCCGCGCCAGTTGCCAAGTTCGTTGGGAAATTTAATACTATGTTGCGAAGTTGTCAATTACATTTGTCAGTTTGCCAACCAAATTGCGAACTTTGAAACGAAGTTGGCAACTTCGGTGCCAACGAAGCCTGTATGTAAAGTTTGAAGTTGTTCTTAAACGCTATTTGCGAAGTCAAAACAATTTTTAGCCGATCTGGATGGTTTTCTTTAACATTATTTTGTAGACTTGCCAAGACAAATCTATAAACTGGTGCTGTTTGGATTGTTTTCGAGGTGAGATCACATACCATGACATACTCTGTAAGATATATGCCGCTATTTCATTTGTGGTTTTGAATTCGACCAACATATAAATCGTATATTATCTTTCATGTTAACTTTAAATATCTTGCAATCTTTGCTTGTGCTGTTGTCTGTTGTTTATATATCTCTTAGCTAGATTTAGTTTCAGCGAAAAAACTAGAACGATATTGCAACGTCTGAACATGTGTTTCGAAATACTAAATATAAACAGAGAACTTGCTTAGTCACTCTCCTTATGTCCGTTGATCTGATTTCCAAATAAATATTTGAAAAAACAATGCACAATTAACAACGCGTTAACAGACACGTGGAACCGGAAAGAATGGGTTACGTAATCTTTCCT
>JAJGOT010000075.1:165000-172500 GCA_022457155.1 Cladopsammia gracilis
ATATATTTCAATTCAAAGTGGTATTAAAACTACGTCAGTGCAAAATGTGCTATTGAAGCAGATTCAACGCAGTTTTGGCCATATTTTTAAATACCAGGGAAGAAAAACCGAAAGTTCATGATTTTGGTCCATTAATAATTAAACCAGTAAGCGCCACAGGGAGCCAAAATAGAAAATCTCTTGACATCTCCGTGTTCTCCTATAACCATGGTCATCCAAACTCGGACACTGTATAAGTATTTTATTTTTCAAAATTCACCATTTTACCCAGGGCACATACCTTAACCCGTGAAATATAATAGAATTTGGACTATCACTAATTGTTAGATAGTGTTTCACGGGTTAAACAAAACCACTCTAAGACTCAATCCATTACAGGGCGTTTTGATCAACCGCATATTCAGCCAGCTTTCGCACAATTTACAGTGTCCAAGGCCCTTTTTAGGTCAATAAATACAACGTCATTAAGAAAACGTTTCTCAATATTGACACACCAATTATTATTGGTCTCCTGGAGAGCCGTGAGGGTACTGTGTATAGGGTAGGGAGCGAAAGCCTTACTGACAACTGGACAATAGGTAATGTGCGTTTAGATAATTATAGAGTATATTAGATATTTTTTTAAAAATTTTCGTCACGGCAGGAAAAACATATAGGCCGATAGTTATTAAGGACGGTGCCACCTATTGTTATTGCGCACACGTTCTGCGCATGCATTGCGCGATAGTCGCGCGAGACTCTGGTTATTTTTTAAACGCGAACGCGGGTGGTAAAGACTAAGTTCCGCCCACTTTTCATGTCAACTGTCAACTCCCTGGCTCAGTTTCTAAACTTTATATTTAATACAAGATAAATAGAGTTCTCAAAAATCTATAAAAATGTGTTTATAGACCTTCTGCAGCCAAAAAGTGCTAAATTCTTTCTCTATTTTGCAAACGACACAGCCTCGGTAATGAAACTATTTTGAGCTAATTGGCGATGCTGCCTCAATCAGCAGAACGCGTACGTTTTGCTGTTCTTTCGAAGATTGTTTACATTGGCTCCTTTTCACCATTCAAAATTTTAACAAAACTTAAAGTCAAACCAGACTAGTGTTTTTTATACATAAAACAAGCATCCTCAAAGCATAAAATCCAAGGAAAGGCTGACATGTTATTTCAATTGACTGCAAGTTTTTCTTTGGCGGCCAAACTTGCGTTGTTTGAAATTTTTGTTTAAGTTTTATCTGCCAGTGGCTATTTTTGCGAATAAAAAAGTATATAACAAAAGCAGAAAAACAATTGTTCCTGACCAGTTGAATCAAACAAACGTCGAAAAGGAGAATTGAGATGAGCAAAGCGTTTCGAAAAAACCGTTTTTGACAATTGATGAAGATATATTAAGGTGATTCCTCAGAAATAAAAGTTGTCGAACGATTTTTTTTTAATTTTCCCTAACAGCTCCCTACCACAAGTTGTTTCGAAAAATTCAATAAAAAAGATAGGTCACCATGCTCGGTAAAGAGATATAATGGACCAATGTTGCCCCATTTATGCCTATAGCAATACCGATCATGCACGTCATTATTTGATCGGTTCATGTTTCTTTTCCTGGTAACCCGTGAAAGCAAAGTTTACAATTCTTCCAAAAACGTGATAGGTTAAAGTCTCCACCATATTGGGAACACTTTAAAATAAAATTTATAAAAACGTCACACAACTTCAAATGACACGGACTCAAAACGTTCCTCGCGTCCATGTTTTCAAGGTCATCAATTTGCTCCCACGAGTAACTGATTTGAGAACGTTTTTCCTGTCGAGGAATTTTTTTTTAACTTTCTTAACTTAAAAAGCATTAATTTAACATCAAAATGATGCAATAAAAAATATAGGTCACCATGCTCGTTAGAGAGAAAAAGACAGTCGTATTTTCTAACGAGCTTGCGGGCCTTTGATAAAAAACATTCCATCCTCCAAAATGTGCGCGCGCTCATTTTGCTCAACCGCGCACGTTCATTGCTTATAAATTATGGTAATTCTCCTTTTGAAAAATACTCGTAAGACAATTAAATTTCCAGCTGCGTGTTTTAGAAACCGTTCACTAAAAAGAATGTTGTTATCAACTGGCTGCCAAGAAAGGACTATTACGTGTGTTATGCGCAGTACAGGATGCGCAGTGCAATACTGAGGAATCACCTTAAAAAAACAAGGCTGAAGCCAGCAACTAAGGAAAACTGGCCGCTCCAAAGCCGGGAAGGAACCGACTAAAGTCTTCCCTTCCTGGATTGCTGGCAAGCATGGTTTTTGGTGTAATCTTTCGTAAACACATTTGTGCATTTAGGTTCAATTGATTTCCTTTATTCTCTATTATAGGCAAGTGATGTTTTTCGAAGTCGCATCGGGTCAGTTCTCAACTTCTTTGCATTAGAGCAAATATTGATAGGCGAAAAACTTGCCATGATAAACTAAAAAGAAATCTTATCTTTTTAGATCAAATAAAGCCGTAGACTTAGGCAAAAAAGTGTTTTATTATTTCACGATTTTTTTTTTACATTAAAGTGAAAACTCTTTTAAAGTTATCAGAGAATCCATGAAAACTACAGGAGCTTCACAAGAAAATAAACACGCGGCCAATAATGAAATTACAAAACTCAAGCACTTTTCAACAAATATTTCTTAAATTTTGACTCCAAATAACCGTTAAAAGACTAACCTGCCAATCTAGAGTTTTTCGGCAGCCGACCAGTCACCTCGATATAGCACTGATGTTTTCAAGTTGGTAATGGATCGGAAGAAGATACACACAAGAACTTTACATTATGTAAAGTTCTTGTGCCCGAACGAACATATTAAATAAATCCGTAGATCCACTGTAGATCAATGGAAGTAAACCGATTTTGCCTTTTTACTCCTTTACTGTGCTGTTTGACCTTGAAATCCCCGAAAAATGTTTCTCAAAAGAGCACCTTACATCTACAAATAGAATTCCTTTAAATTCTACAATGTTTGTCTTTTTATCATGCCTGAAAGTATTTAAAAGTTTTGAACGGTAAGCCGTCGAGTGGAAATCCCAGCATGCCCCCGAAAAAGACACGCACAATATTCAACTTACTAGGGAGGGCATAGAAAAAAATGTCGCGAACCCCGAAAGTGATTCCGTAAAAGTTGAAATATCTAAATATAACTTCTAAAAACACGTGGTGACCCCTACTTTTTATCTTATAAAATGGAAGTGGTAAGCATTTTAAGCACCCCATTAATTTTTTGTTGTGGGCAAACGTTATTAAGACCGTATTTTTGGCGAACGTGGGAAAGCTGTCAGGGCCGATAATGGCTCCGTTGTGATGATTTTGTAACTTAAAACACATAAACAGTAGTTGTTATGTTACCATTTGTTATGCGTTTTAGAGATTTTTAGAATTATTGTTGCTTTCGTGTATGTAAAGGCGAATTCTAAGGAAATCCGCGAAGAGTATATATCTTTGTTGTTAATCCGCGAAGAAAGATCTATTTTTCCTTTTTTCGAAAAAATGCTGATGTCAGCATTTTTCCATATTGAAGCTTAAGGACGTTCGCGCGAAAATCTTCTAACATTGATTTTTTTTATAAAACTTTTTCTACAGCTAGGTTGAGTTACTCGTGTCAGAAATGCAAAAAAATGAGGGGGTCACCGACTTCGTTTCTGAGATAAGCTATCTGAATGGCGACCCTAATTTTGAAGAATTGGTTTTCTTTACGGGAGGTGACCCCAATGTCTGTTAGTCTAAAAATATTGCAAATTAATCGCTAAAATGCAACTTTCTCCCCCAAATTTTATGCGAGTAGGTCTGTTCAGCAAATTGATTCAACTGGTGACGTCCCTTGAAGTAAATTTCATCTTTAAACGACAGCATTTGCAAACTTAACAGCCGCAAGTTGGCAGGATTCGATGGCGCGCGGGTTGAAAAATGGAAAAAAAAAAAAATTAAACTTCCTACATTGAATTTTTGTTCACTTTTTCACAATCTGTTGAGAATTGGCAAAGAAAATTATCTATGAAAAAAAAATTGGGGGTCACCAACCATCCAAGCGAGTTAAATCTAAGCAAAGTTAACACAACGGCTACCAGCACTTTATGTGCTTAGATATCTTCTCTTGCGCGCGCGCTCATGCATGACGTAACATGGCGTTGCGACATGAATTGCGTGCGCGGTAAGGATGCGTATAAACAATTAGCGCGAACGTCCTTAAATATCTCCGAAAATTGCGTGGTTACCCCCAATTTTCTCTTTGGATTCCAATAGCCCCTGCTAAGATCTACTTTTCCCGCATAGTCAAAAACCTGGCACAATACCTTGCCATTAGGTGGCACCGTCCTTAAGGTCAGACTTCGAGTCATTCACTCTGTGCAGGAGGCAAGACCATGTTTGCATTGCCAAGAAACAACCTGAAGATCGGATCTCAGTAGGTTTTTAATCTCCAGTCAGCGCACATGTAAACACGAAATCACGCCACCAAATACAAAACGATGAGTTTTATTATTTTTTATTAAACAAGAAATTAAATTAGCACTTCTAAACAAAGTACTCTGCTTCCAAGACAAACATTGAATGACAAACTACAGATGGAAGGGCCTTCCTCTCGCATGAGAAAATAGTGTAGGTCGACGTGCAGAGGGGGCATTGCATTAGTTGCAAAAGTTACTTTTAAAACAGGAGTAAAAATTAATCTAGCGAGAAAGGCCTAGATCTTCCAAAGAATTCCAGACGTTTGAGCAATATAATAATTGTTACACCACCTAAAACCAGGTCAGCTGCTCTATGATGTGAAACTGTACTATAAAGTTTTTTGTTTTTCATTAAAAATGCCTAGCTGCATTGATTGGATTAAAGTTCATCTTTGGGTGTTGCTTCTTCTGTTGTTTTATCTTCTTCCTCTTCTTCAGTTGCAGTTTCTTCACTCGGCGAAGTTTCTTCACTCGGCGAAGTTTCTTCACTCGGCGTAGCTTCTTCTTCGGCTCCCTCTTCTGTTTTCTCCTCGGCTTCTTTGCTTTCTTCCTCCTTTAACGACAATAAATTGGTGAAAAGATTGAACTTGTCAATACAGTTTACTCTTTTAAGACATACCACGCAACTCTTAACAACCTCTAATAGCGTTCCGCCCAGATTCTAAAAATAGAATTGGCGCGCAGCATCATGGGATTGAAATGCGTACAAACATTCAATAACTATGCAGGTAGCTACGAAAAAACAGGTGCTACGAAGCACTGTTCTTGCGTGCAACTCGACAATTATCCACAACATGTACAGGAATCGCAAAAACTGGTGTTTCCGAGGCAGCCATTTTGAAATATTTGTCCGCATTTCGATCCCACAATGCAATGCTGCCAAATGTGACGTCATCTGAGCGGAACACTATTTCATTGGACCTGAGTATCATGCAGCTCTATTGTTTTCAGGGCTAGGGTCCATTGTTGTGTTGTTTGTTCTATTGTTTTCTCAGCAAATCAGAGGAGACCTTGTAAGAGCTGTGTACTGCCCCTTTTAAGAAGGACACCCCTGTAAGGCGGACACCTCTCTAAGATGGACATCAATAAATTGGTTGGTTCTGACTAAATTTCATTTGTTTGTCTGTAACTAACTCTCAAAAAGGCAGACAGCTGCAGCTGCTCTTGAAGGTATCCAGCTTAGACAATAAACTGTACTGTACTTTTTTAAAAGAACACAAGCTCTAAATTTCAAAAGCAATCATCTCAACAGATGTTTGAGGAAACAGAGAAGTAAATAGGATTAAAAAGACTGTCTCATTCCTGAGTTGCACTTGACAGATTTAGGTCCACTCTGCTTTTCTCTTTTTGGCTGTTTTTAGGTGCCCTTTGTTTTTCCATATTTTACAAAATGAAATTTGGGATCTTCCTTACCTCTTCTTCCTCCTCTTCCTCGTCCTCCTCTTCAGATTTCTTTTTATCTTCTTCTTCCTTTGCTTTTTTTTCTTCCTCCTCCCGTTCTTTTCGTTCTTTCTCATCTTGTTCATCTTTCATTTTCTTCTCACCCTCTTTGGTTTTCTCAAAAGTTTCCTTAGCGAACGTTTCAGCATACTCAACTGAATCTGTTACCAGTATATTGTCGAAAATAGTTCCTGATTTGACCTGTCAAAAAACAAATCAACCTTTAGTACGAGACAGCTTATACTAACCTATAATATGGCCTCGCCAATGATGAAAATGTTTAGCTGACATACAAGTAGAATTTATTTCTAAGTGGGAAAGATGCAAAGCCTGGGACCAAAGTGTGTTAACTCAAATAAAAGGTCTAAAGCAGTACTTTGATTTGGTGGTACCTTAGACTACGAGCAGTCACTCTTTCCCAGCTAAGTCCATCAAGCGAGAAACGAAAAGACATCAGCAAACAAATAATGGCCACGCGAAACTGGAGGAGAGCCAGGCTGCCAGTTTTACTTGTCTTTTCGTTTCTCGCTTGGCGGGCTAACCTGGGAAAGAGAGGCTGCTCGTAGTCTAGTGGTACCCGTGTCCTGGTATTTGACAAAATGGAATTTGATATTTTTTTTCTTGCTTTGATCCTGGTGTTTGGAATGAAAGTTACAGAATGTTTCTTACCTGCCACAGATCAAAACCAATGGCACCAATATCATCATACTTGTAGAGCGCATCATCAGCTTCATACTCTGGGTTATCAATTTCAGGGTGGACCCATTCACCTTTGTAGTTAGGATTATCAATTTGTTTAGGTTTCCATTCACCCTAAAGAAAGGTAAAAACGAAATAATTATAACAATAAGATTAACTGTCACATTATTATTCTTGCTTGCATTCAAGAGGTTTTTGTTTTGTTGTTCAGTTACAACTATTTTTCACCAAATTAACTGTCATTAAGGCTTTACACAATGGAACAAGTTTACAAAATATCTTTATCTAATCTATAATTTAAATTACAAGCAGTCCCTCTTTCCTGGCTTAGTCTATGAGTGAGAAACGAAAAAAATTTGGCAAGCGGAAATTGGCCATGTGAAAACTGGCTGTGCTCATGTCACTCCCAGTTTTTGCACGGCCATATTCCACTCGCCAATGTTTTGTTTCTTGCTCGACGGACTAAGCTGGGAAAAAGGGACTGCTTGTAGTCTATCTATAATTCACAATATTTGACCATCTTACGAAAAGAATTACATAAAGACATGTACAATAGAGCAGTTTTCAATTGAGCGTCGTAAAACTAAAACCAAAGTAATTACTGTCACCAATCACAGCAGTCGTAAACAATCCAATGAACCAATCAGAGCTTGAAGCAATTACATGTCGGTGGCGGCAAGCGCGGAAAAACTTACTTTCGACACTCAATCGAAAACTGCTCTAATAACAACAAGAACAACACAATCTTTAATTTATTTTCAAGACAATAAAATGACTGGATTGAAAATAAAAGACAAAGGCATCTGTACAACAGAAGACAATAAAAACTCTTGCTTACAGGAGTATCCACCAACCTTGTAGTCGGGGTTATCAATCATTGGGGGCTCCCATTCACCA